>JABFPM010000752.1:0-25254 GCA_022817325.1 Idris sp. 1 HC-2018 | reverse complement strand
ATTTAAAAAAAAAAAGATTTTACGATGAAAATTGACGAAGTTAGAGCATTTTGAAAAAAGACAAAATTTCTTAAATTTTTTTTGTCCCGTTTTTTTTTGCGACCAGTGTATAAAACAGTACATTTCACTTGTAACGAGTCCGCTTAAATCGAGAAAATTTTAAACATTTGTATTAAAATACTTTGTAACATAAAACGAGACCTCTATAACGAGAATTCCGCTATAACGAACATAAAAATGAGCAAAAATACGTTTTTTAAACTGTTATAACGAGCAACGACATCTTAAATAGAAACATTTTTTTAAAGTTATATAATTTAATAATAGATGCTAATCGTGAAATATTTTAATTACAAATTTAAAATCTAATTGAGTAGACATTCAGTTTATTTTAGTTGAATATTTTTCTCTCAACAAAATTATTAAAAGTGTTAAAAATGTTTATCACCCTGAAGAGGAAAAAAATGATATTGATGATGATAATAATTCTGATCCAGTTGTTCCAATTACTATTACAGAAGCACACTCTGCTTAGAAAAAGCTCATTTTGTTTTTAGTAAGGATTGATTATATAAAGCAAATTTAGATGATTTCTTGAATCTCATTATAACCGAAATGTACTGTACTTTTTTAAACAAAATAAAAGTAAGTAGAATTAGTAGCGGATGATAAATTACGTTTGTATCATGTTGGTAGGATTTTGGAGAATCCTTGACAAATCTTCCAAATAGAAGATACCAACATAAGGATAAAATAGCAAGACCATAGCAAAGAGAATCTCTTCCAAATGCACGCACGACAGCAGTACCAATCCAACCAGTCATACAATAACCTACACTAACAGCTGAAATTAAAATATAATTTATTAGTAACAATATTCATTTAACCAAACTATAACCCTTTCTTTACTAAATTTGTCTAGATCAAAAAATTGACTTTTGTTAGTAAATTTGGAAATCGCTTTGTGTGAAAAACTCAAAAATGACAACAAATTATTTTTTTATTTTTGGAATTTATTCCATAATATTTTTTATATGTAGGGGGTTAAAAATATATACAGCTGTTGTATGAAGTCTACTTTTTTCAAAATATATTTCAAAAATTGACAAAACTATTGTTGCTTTGTTCTAATAACAAAATTTCCAAAATTTAATACGTTGCTTTAAAGCTATAGATCTAACGAAAGGGTTAAGTTAAAATAAATATTTGATGTAATTTTCATTTAATTAATAAGTTACTGAGTAAGTGACTAAAAAATTACATGATAGTTATTTAAATGAAAATTAATAAGCTTGCCCACTATTCGAATATTCAAATATCCAAAGTATTCGAATTTTGTTGAAATTCAAATATTTTAATTTTCGTTTTCTTTATTTATGATTTTCTGAATTCTGAAGTGTTTTGAAGTATTTTTAGCCGTTTTAAGGGGACATAATAGCGAAATGGCTCAAATTCGCAAATCTTCGCGAACAATTTCATTCATAATATTACAAACTATTTCAAATATTCAAACGGTTTGAAGTCATGTAAAGTATTTGAATATATTCATAAATTAAAAATAACTATTTGAAGTATTCATTATTCCCAAATCGGCAAGCCTAAAAACTACACATAATTTACCTGCATAACAACTAAAGTACCAACTTCTGTGAGTGCTTTTAAACCATGTCATGGCAAGCATATGTGCAGCAGGCATTGTGGCTCCCTGTTAGCAAAATTAAAAAATTAAAAGTAATCATACGTTATTTCAAATTTACTATTGAGTCTTTTTGTGAAAAATTACTTGATTCAGAAATGCAGACCAATAAGGAGTAACATTTACGTAAACTTCGTTTAGATACTTTAATGGTCTTTAGGAACTGAATTCGAATTTTTATCTAACTAGAGTTTTCTAAAAGTATACAACTACATTATAATTACCGTACAAAGCCCTTGAAATAATCGAAGAGCCACATGTGAGGGACCTCTCCAGGCAGCTGGAACTAATAATGACGCCAAACATGCGCTAAGTACAGCTCGAGAGAAAACCATGGAAGGTCCCGAACGACCCCAAACCAAGCAACCACCAAGAATTGGACCAGCCACTTGACCCCACAAAAATGCTTCACGCATAATTGATTCGGCTCGCTCTTCTTGTGGTAACTACAAAATACAATTTGTTATCATTTTTTTCAATAGTAAAAAAACAAAATCTATTTATATACTGCTGAAAAACACTTTTCTTTAAAATATTTTATTTTGAGATTGTTGGAACCAAAATCTCTAAAATATTTTGGACACATTTTCAAAAGAATTTCGATGCAAAGTTATTTTATTAAATGAATTTGAAATAAAAATAATAAAATGCAGACCTCCAGAAGAATGACCTCGAAATCTTCAGTCCGATTTCGACTGGATATATTAACAAGCATGTCGCAGTGCCAGGACGTATCTATAATAGCATAATTATCCTCTTGATTAGCAAGTAAAGCAACCGACGAACTCACCTCGACGGCGCCAGATAAAGCGAATCCAACGGAAACCAGTGCAGCGACGACATGCCGAGCTCGGACAGCCGCTGCAACATGCACTTCTAATATTAATTATAAAAGAGATTTCACTTGTTATAAAAATAATTGTAATTTTGCGTTTCAATAATTGTTGTTCATTTATGTGTTTCATTTTGAAGTAATTATTTAATTCTACATGTCAGCTCTTTTAAAGATCTATTATCTTTCTGTGCAAATTTTCCGGATGCATTTAATATAAGTTTAAACAACTTCATTGTATTTGATTAATTCTAAAACAAGAATGTAAATGAAATATTCAATTTTACTACATTCTAAACTGATAGATTTTGACTTGATCAGTAAATTATAAATATTTCAAATTAATTTGTTTAATGTTAAAAAAAAGTATTTCGTATTAATTAAAATAAAATTTGCTTAAAAACTTGTTTCGTTTAATGTATTTTTTTTTTAATTAACGACATAAACGACTGTTAAATTTTTATAATTAATTACAAAATAAATTCTTTATTCAAAATAACGTACTAGACTAAAACGTTCTATTTTTAATTAACTCTACATTTATATTTACATAACAAACACACGTGTTCATAACTGCCAAATTATTCACAATTTACAATCACAATGAATATCTTGATTAATTCCTCATTTTTCTTCACTGTCTCGTATTGAACAAAAAAATTTCCACATCCATAATCTCAACACCTCCACTTATCTCCTTGTTTTTACAGTAAAACCTCCATTTTCCAAATTTGGAAAAAATCCATGGGTTTTATGATGCATCCATCACATTTATTATAATTATTTCAATTATAATTCTACATCTTTCAACATTGTACTATTTAATGCAGGAATAAATTATAGTGAATGACCTCGAATTTACCGGTGATGCTTCACAATGCAAACAATGAATCTATTTTCGACGATCTTTGTTGCGCAAAATTTGATTTACATCGAACTTATCTAACACAGATTGAGTTGACAGAATTTGTTGAGCCTTTTTTGAATTTTAAATGAAAATTTGTTGTTGATAAAAAAACCTACCCCTAACTTCCCGTGCAGCATGTCTCAATTGTACGCTACTACGTTTGAGTCGAACAAGCGCTGCCATATCAGTCGAAAATTTCAACGAGCTGCAACCTGCTGAATTTTGCACAAAAATGTCCCAGTTTTGGCCATCTCAGTAAGAGTTTTGCGTTGAGCTTCATCAACTAAAGCAAACTGCGGGGCGACACTGCCCGACGAGTGAATGGACATATCTCTCAACAAGACTTGATACAATAAGTACCTAGGCCGGGTCAGCCTTGGAACGTCCGTCTTGCCACGTTTTATGCGTAACACTGCCAGAAGAGATATAGCGAGACGATTCATAATCGTAGATAACGTTAGATCTCTTGGGCTGATAATACACATTTGTATACTGTGTCAACTCACAGTTTTGGTCTTACGAGCGAGCTCTTAATGTATATTTAAAAGCCTGTTTGTGTGATAAAGACGATAAGATTACGCTATTAAGTTTCCATGCATGGTTCTAACGGTTTCAATTGTATCGGCAGTTTTTTACCTTTGAAAATAAAATCTTTTTTGATATGATATTCTTTGGGTTGAAAAATGTAATCTCTGTGGAAAATAAATTATAGTGATGCAAGTTGAGTATTGTTTCAGGAAAAGTGAAAATATTATTTGTGAAATTGTTATCAAGGGTATTTGGGTAATTTAGCAATGCTAATTAATCGTAGAATAGATCTTGTATATTAGACAACGTAAATTATGAACAAGTTGATAATTGTTATCAAATGAGTTTTGAATATTTATTAACGAATTTTATTCAGTTGTCTATAAAAAGTGTTTTAATTTATGTCAATTGGGTATGGTGTCGTTTTACAATATTTTGTATTAATAATTTCAAAAAACAGAATTATCAAAATTTTTACTCTGTTAGGGTGTATGTGTTATGCTTTTATATTATTTAATATTAAATAAACGATTAAATTTGCAAATAAACAAATTTGAATAACACTACAACAACATTGACCAACGATAACACGATTTTTTCAAGATACATTAATTGAAATATACTTACAAACAGTATAGAAATTGTTTTCATTTTATATTTTTAAATGGGAAATAGAATGAAGGTTGAAAATAAGGTTTTATACTCGGTTTTTTAATACAATGAATGCCATTTTTTTTAAATTATGTTATTTAATGATTTTATTACTTAAAATACAATGTATACAATTCTTTTTGAGAACTTGTTAAAAATATTTAATTTAAATGTATAGAATAAACATTCAATATATATTTTCGTATTATAAAACTTACATCACATACTTACCCAAAACTCATATGACAGGAGACACTTTTTGAGGTTATTTTTTGCCAATTTTAGCAAAACAGTGTAAGATATTTATAAGTGAACTGCCAAACATATGAAAGTAATAAATTACATTTTAAATTTAGTTTATAAACTAATAACAACTTACCTTTTAATTTACTTTACAGCTACTTTATTTGATCGGGAAAAACTTCACGAAGCATACTCAAGGTCAAATAATGATCAATTAATTATCAATTTATCCGATCAACGTTTGACCCCATTTTTTTCAACGTTTGATTATTAATAACATTCTAAATTTGATAAAACATTGAACCAATTCACATTTTCCTATCACAGTTACAGGAAATTCATTGAATCCAAAAAGTTTGATTCAAAATTGAATCCAATTTTTGGGTATTCACTGGAACTTTGGTTCTATGTAATCAATTTTTTTCACCCGCGTTAAAAGTTACAGACAATCACGGGCTACTGCTTGTCATACTTTTGCCTGTAAATGTGAAACGTAAATTCTCATAGAAAAACTGTAAATAAACTGACAAAAATGGGAGACGGAAATCTTAGAAAATGTAAATTTACAGTTTGCATATAAAGACATACATCGAAAATCTGTACATTCACAGGAAAAAAACTTTTATGCTGTGTCTATAAATGTGCCACTTTTGTTTTATTTTGTTCCTGTATATTTAAAGATCTTCAATGTAAATCTTCATATTCAGACTGTAAATTTACATTTTCTAAGATTTTCCCTTCTATTTTTGTCTGTTCATTTACAGTTTTTCCATAAGAATTTACGTTTCACATTTACAGGCAAAAAGTATGATAGGCTGTAGCCTGTGATTGCCTGTAACTTTTAATGCGGGCAGGTTTTGAGAAAAAAAAAACAATGATACATTTAAAATTCAAGCTAAACTACAAGAATATCTAATTATGTTGAGTTCATGCAGAAATATATTTTAAGAGTTCGTGAGACGTGCCCATATAACGAAAGAGGACAAATTTGTCCCTTTGGTAGTTCTAATAATAGTTTTAGTAGTTCCATAATATTAAGAATTGTTTTGAAATTCTTCTACTCTTCAATAAAGTAAGGATACAAAAACCCGATATCTGCTGGTAAATAAATATATTTACACATTACTTATAATAACATTCATAATTACTAATTGTAATTCGTCTTACATTATTTACATTTTAAGTAAAGATGATTGTAAGTATTAAATATCGGTTATATTAATTTTGTTTAAAACATACTTAAAAGTTTTCTGTTTCAGAAGCCAAGTACTTTTTCAATGATAAAAACGTTAACAGAGCTAAAATTATTATCACTAAACAATGGCAATCTCAGTCCATAACATCATTTCTTCATTACCAACAGTCGTTACAAAGAAAACCAAACCACACAATATTTGAACCGATTTAAAGTGTAGTGCCGTTCTCCAGATCTCAACGGTTAAGAATGATCAGACCTGCGCGTGCGGTATGCGCCGCCAGGGGGGGCTCAGGCGTCCCCTGCTGTCTCCACTCCTGCGAGTCCCAGGCAAGCTGTACCTGCGCTCGGATTGGTCAGTTTGCGAACAGGTCAAACGGAGGTACATCGGTTGGTGCACGCTCTTTCGGCTCATTCGAATAGTTTCGTTGCATTAGCGTCGCATTTTGTCCGCTTTTCCAAGACGCGTGTGTGCGATTAGGAAAACGTGACTTAAAGATCCGGTCTCTTTTTACGCGCGCTTTTTCACACACTCTGCGAAAATGCATGTGCGTTGTTCAGGTCAAATTTTTGGTGGTGACTCGCTGGTGTAGTTTAAGGAACCGAAATTAAGAAAAAAAAAGAAATTTAATTTGTTATACCCACCTTTTCTTTGTTCGTAGAAAATTAAATTTGACGTTTTTGTTTATGTGAAACCTTTTGCTTTGGATATATATATATGACGCTTGGATAAAGGGATACGGAAAGGTAAGACTCTCATTGTTATTGTTAGTCAGAGATAGATTTATTGAAGGTTAGGTCTAGCTGTGTGTGAGTTTGGCTGTCGCACTTTTTGTCTTTGTCTGTTCCCTTTGGCGTTGCGTAGGACCCCATACAATACTGTCCTTTGGAGGTCGTTCTTCCCTCCTGATCCTTTTTGGCCATTCTCTGAGGCTTCACTTAGCACATTCTTTTGGAATGCGCGAGCATCACAGCCAGTGTTGTTATTGTTATTCGAGGTCATTGTAGGATGGGTTAATGTGAGACCTGCGTTTAGAATTTTTTTTTGCATTCTTTGCTACGATTCAAGTTAGACTTGTTTTGCTTAAAGTAAAAAAAGTTTTTCATTTTGCATGACCCTTTTTGTTTATATTTATAAATATACGTTTTGTTTCTGCTTTGTTGTATGACATTTTTTATTTATACTAATACCAATTGAGTTTTGTTTCTGTGTTTTTGTTTGACCCTTTATGTTTATATTTATACAATATACTTCTTGTTTCTGTTGTGTTGTTTGACTCATTTTGTTTATATTTATACCAATTAAGATTTGTTTGTGTTAAGTGCACTGAATTTTTGTGTTTATATTTTTGTGTAAAGGTCAATAGTGATCAAGTTTAATAATAATGTAAATGGAAAAATGTGATAGAAAGAGTTTTGTATTTTTTTTTTTTTTTGATTGTTTTGTCAGGTGACTTTGAAAAGTATTTGTTGAAACAAGTGACTTGTTTTTATTATTGTTATCAGTTGTGTGTAGTTCTTTAGATTAAGCATATAATGAGCAAATTCTTTCTACCTGAAGTTAATTATTTATGTATACAAAGAGTGCAAGAAATAATGTGTATTTAAACTATTTTTTAAATAAAGATATTTTTAAAATAATTGATGTAATTATTGGATGAAACTCAATTAACCTATATTTTCCTGTTCCTAAAAAATATAGACATTTTTTATATTTTGATAAATTATTATTATTATGAATAAAAATCATGTAACATTCGATGAGATGAATTTACTTTAAATATATATTTTATAAATAAAAAAGAAAACTTATAGTTGGACACACCTAAATTAGAACACAATTAATTGGTACACATAACTATAAAAATGTATTTGAAAATGAAATATTTACAAGACAATAGTACACATTTTACATTGGACACAGTTAAATAGTACACAAATTATTTAATACACAGTAAAACAGGACTCATTTATTTTTTTAAGCAAAATTTTTACTTAAGTTGTTTAATAAAACAATATAAATTAAAATTGTGTTCAATATATGTGTCCTTTTCTTTGTGTTTTATATATAATGTATCTAATATTGTATGTGTCCTAATTATTTCTGTTCTATTTTACTGTGCCCATAATGCACTGTGTCTTAATTAAATGTGTCCTAATCGACTAGACTCATAAATAGTCATATTTATATATTACAAGTAAATATGTTAATAAGTTTTAGGTTCATTGGTAGTATAAAATATATAAAGAAAGAAGTTATTTCCTAAAAAATAATGATCGTAAAAAAATAAGTGTATTTTAAGAAAAATATCACAGAAAAAGGATCGACATTTAAATTTTAATGAACCAACATTTTCAATGCCATACTTTCAAAAGAAATGATCTTTTATTTATCTTAATTAAGCTTTATTGCATTTTGTTATAAGCTTAATTACAAAACATAATTGTATAATATGTTTTAATTTGCAAATGAAATATATTTTATGTACTTTTTTTAATACTACAACTCAGTCATGCAGCAAATATAATTAGATTAATTTTTGATGAATGTATCATAAATTCAAAACGAACAAAGAATTCCTCGAAAACCTGAAAACTGTTATTGGTTTTAGGGTTTTAGCCGGCATTGAAAGGACCCCATGGTATGCTGTCACACCTGTTCTGAAGGAATGCTTTCACAAAATAAGACGAATCTGTTGTCCTGAATTTTGGTTTCCCAAAAAAATTCGAAAATTATACTTACAGGTAGTAGGACCTGTCATAATAGGTCCATTATTGTTTTCTATTTCCTACAAAGTTTAAGGAAAATAAAGTCCATACTATAGCGGAAATACTATTTTGACAAATTTTATGCAGAAATAGTTTGTATGGTTTAGCTAAAATGTAAGAAATCGAAAAAGAGTAATTGATAATATTGAGAAATTATTTTTCTTTTCACTAAGTCAAATTTAATTCAAGAAATGTTCAGTTATAACTGGACATGATACACAATATATCCACCTGTGACAAAAATACCTGTACGCAGGTGTACGTTATGCTATGCTTTTTAAATAGTATCAACCGTGAAATTAAAATTTAAAGCATATGTTTTTCCTGAGATAAATGAGGAAAACATAATTAGTCTGGTTGTAATGCAGGTTCCAGACTATATATATGTAGTCTACACGATGTTTATCAACATCCAGACCATGTCCAGATTGCGAAGTCTGGATTTTTATTTAGTCTAAATCTTGTATCCAGGTTCACACTGCAGACTTTGCATCAACTTTTATTGAACAAATAAACCAATTTGAGTTAATATTATTAAGAAATCATTTCTAATACATTTTCCAAAGATTAAAATCAAAAATTCTACAGCTATAATTGAGTTTTTTATGCGACATAAAATCATCAGAATTCAAAATCCACGATTCTACAGCTGGAATTATAATCTTAAAAGTCTACTTCAAATGCTTGACATAATTTTGTACTCTTTCTGGCGAACATGATTATTAACTTATACTCGTGTAATAATGTTTGTTTGTTTAAATGAACGGTCTTCTTATTTTATTATTATTGGTCCGCAGCTCACATTAACTAGAACAGTTGGACTTAACCGTAACAGAATGAATGATGTTACGCACGAAAGAATTCTAAGCTTCTCGTTTCTCGTTATCTGACTACTCTCGTGACTGGAACTCGTAACCACTTCCTTTTTTCAACATCGCAGAATCAAGTAGATCACAAATACACACGTTACAGTATATTATTATTAAGCGTATTTCTGCTTTTCATTAACACGATTAGTGTTTTGCGCATAATCATATTTCAGGGACTTTATTATTTACACATTTTATATAACACTCAAAACATGCAAAGACATATTTTATTTATACAAGTGTGTGGTACAAAAATATATCGTCGAATAATATTTATGTTAGAAAAATAATGTTCAATTCTTAGTTTATCTTTAAAAAATGTCAAGTAACAATGTTTCAAGTAAAAAAAAAGTTATTGTATAAATGATAATTGAGGTCTCTTATTGTGTTGAAAAAGTTGCCATAATAAATGATTGATACAACAAAGTTGTCATTCTGCTGATAGCCATATAAAATATATATACAGTTTCACGAACGTAGACATGCGTTGCATCACGCATCGATTAGCATTTCCGTCTATGAACAATGCGTTAATTTCACAAACCATTTTAGGATGCCTTTGTGAGGATACTTTAACAACCTCGAATTAAAATAGTAGAAAATAAAAAAAAAACATTTAATAGTATCATTTAGGTGTAATTATGATTTTAATTATAATTGTTAGATTAATCTGTCTAATAAGCAATTTTCAGATGTAAAATTAAAAATAATCAACGAGAGTTAAATTTATTTATTAAATTACGTTTTACAAATTTTAAGTTCAATAGAAAACTGTTAGAGTAAATTAAAATATTTCAGATTAAAGCAGTCTATAAAATTAAAATTATGGATTCATAAATCTAAAATTATGGATCAAATTAATGCTTAAAAATTGATGACATAAAACATTTATAGATTGCAGCCCGTCACAGTCTATCATAATAAATTTTTATTTCTTATAGAACGGAGTAATTATGCTTTCATAGTCTAGATATAAAAAGTGGGGTCATTAGGGGTTACGTCTAACTTTCCCATAAATCTCTTTCATTACAAATTATACATAGTAGACAATTTTTGCTGAACATCGTCAATAATATTTTCTCTACACCTTATAAACATAACCTTGACCTCAGTTATTCCTTTAATTATGCTATTATAATTTATAATTCAAAGGTGAACCTCTTTGTTACTGCATCATTAACAAATTTTGCATAAAATGTGGTACTTTGTTGACAAGAATTTATGGTAGGCGTTTCTGAATGTGATCCAACGACCCGTAATAGAGTATTATTCCGATCATGCATCGTGAGATGTTGCAACCTTAATGAATGGCGAATGAACAAGAGGCGTGACGAGCTAACGTAGTAAACGCGATTTGTAATGAGCATCACCCACACTTCCGAGTCGTTTGAAATGGGATATCTCATCATTTCCAGCACAAAATACTTCTTTGTAATGTTATAATAACAGTTATACATATATATACACACATAATGAGCAACCAGTGAAATATCAAAAAGTATTTTTGTTTTTTCTTTGATTTGTTTCTCGTACAGAAGAAACTCTGAAAAACAAGGTTAAAAAAACCCTGGGTTTTCTTAATAAACCCGACCCAGTGGTTTTTGTTTGTTTGTTTGTTTTTTTTGAAAAAAGTCACTGCTAAAAATACTGTAAAATGGGGCGAATAGGGACAAAACTATTTACGATTTAATTTTAATTTGTAATTAATGATTGCAGTTTTCAACTTTTTTTAACATGATTTTTGTTGTGGACCCTTGTAGCTATTTAAATTTTTGTTATTTGTCAAAAAGTTGTCACGAAGAGTTTTTGTTAGCCGTTTTTAGTTAATGTCAAAACTTCTATTAATACTTGAAGTAAATATGAATTAAACTTTTTAAAAGTCTTAGGATATATGTAACAAAACCTGTTTAATCGTATTATTAACTTTAAAATAACTTAATTATTTGTATCGATCTTGATTATAAATTTTAAACATTAAATTCAACTTTTTTTTACATACCTAAATTTTGGTTTTTTATAAATATTTTAATAAAAATATCCAATAATTTCGACTCAAATTCAACTCTATATTGTTAATAACACCTTAATGTAAAACTATATGTTTTGTTGTAAACATTACATTATTATGAATAGTTAAAATAATACTGGTAATAAAGTTTGTTTTTATCATTTTATCAATATTTTGTCATTTATATTACGAAGTTAGTTCAATAAAAAAATAATTCATTAAAGTGTTCCTATTCGCTCCATTCGTAGGACAAATTAAAACAGGTGGTTTTTGTTAAATAAATAATAGTATTATGTATATTAAAAAAAAAATAATAGCATATATCAAAAGCTGACCACCATGAACAAAAAGTGCAAAAATATTATAAAATCAAATACTGTTAAATCTGGTCATGATAAACATGTTTGCTTTATTTTTAAAAATTTAAAGCTTCTAACATAAAAAACTCTGAAAATTTTAAATTCTGAATAATGTGTAAAAAATGGATTTGAGCAAATTGCTCGATTTGAAATTTTAAATTATAGCTTTCTTCAATATTAATTGATACTTTTACAGACACTTAATTGTAATTCGAAAAATGCATTCAAAGAATTTTGCTGTCTACTACTTTCATTATCTGCTCGAACGTGTAATTTGTTAATTGTTTGTAATCGCGATGTAGTTCTTTTTCGTTTCGTCTAACCTACAGACAAGCAATTCCATATCGAAATCCCATGTAAGTGAGTCGCTACTTATAAGAAACGGCGAGATAAACAGCGTATTTTGATAAAACAGTCCAGTCTGTATATCGGCATAGTTTAGATTGGAATCGGTCGGCCATATCGAGGTCACTGCGGTGTTTTCTCGCGCGAAATCGCGCGCGACCCGACCTCCTCACAAGGGTTAAATTTCTTCCAACAGAAATTCCACATATCCAAACAATATTTTTTTGTACTTTTTGTGAAAAGAAAATTTAACTAATGCGCGTTTAATTAAACAAGTTATACGCGCTCCACTTTCTGGACAAAAAATCGAATTAATTAAATCGTTCTTGCAGAGTTAATTTAAAGAAAAATTATTTCCAATTGTTGCCTTTTTCAAAACTTTTATTTGCTTTTTATAAATATGTTATTACATCGAAAAAGCGCATTCATATATATATATATATATTTAAAAATGTTAATAATTTATATAAATGTAATTTAAAAATGTTTCTTTTTAGGCCAGCAATTGATACAGTTCGTTTGCCTATGCTAATTAACCCGAGTGAATTCAAGCTGACAGTTTTATCATTCATTTTATTTGCAACCGCAATTATATATTAACTGAGCAACTCACGTAATCTTCTAAAAAACATTTACACAATTAATTCTTAAAATATATTCTTGTTTAAATGAAAAAAAGATAAGAAATTATAAATAAACATTGTTCAATTTTTTTAAATATTAGTAAATATAATTTCTTTTAAAAATCAAAAGAAAAGGAAGTATTTATGGCCATGTCATAGTGTCCCCACAAGTGATTTCATCTTCTGGGGAAAGTGGACAAAATTCATCGTCGTGAATTCTTTGTAATCCTCCGAGGTCCAGTCTTGGTTTGTAAGGTAATTTTGAAACTAAAATCCCTTCCTCCAGTTGCTGATCTGAATCTTCGTCGTCATCCTCTTCCATTTCGAATTTCGAAAAGTCGTAATCCTTAGACTTTCTAGCTGACAGAAAGTCAGCTTCTGTTAATGTTAACAGCTTTACTGTATGTTTTTTCTTTTTTCCTTTTACATGGGACTCTTTTTCCTCAATTTTTTTCGGTAGCCATTTTAATTTTCTAGAAGATAATTTAAACAATTTAATTAACCTAGAAAAACGATTTAAAATAACAGAAATAGTTGAATTTTTTTTAAATATGTAAACTTTAGTTTACTGACACTGCGAAGAAATTATTCAAACAAAACAAAAATTAACATACGATTATTTGTATTTATAGCCAATTATATAATTGCTGAAGCGTTAAATGTAAAGTTACCTTAATTATATGTTGTACAGATGTGAAATTATTTTATTATTATTAACAGGATTGTTTTCTTAAAATAAAAAAATAAAAAAATCAATATAAATTTACAGCTGAAGTAATTTTATTAATAAATAATTTTGTTAAAATTAAAATATTATTTTACTACGGTGAAAAACTAATTTGATTATATATTATATAACTAAAACGAAAATTGAGAAAAAAAACTGAACTGAAACAGAATTTTATAAATTATTATACAACAGTTTCATGAAAAAATGAAATGTTATTCAGTTGAGTGAAATGAATTTCAAATTTCAGAAGAAATCAAAAAGTAATTTGTAACACGTCTCCGGCATTCTCTTATTGTGAACTAAATTTACGCAACACTTCGTCGTGAACTTCCGTTTGTAGTATGTTCATTATGTAAGAAATTTTTCCAGTAACTGTATTTTAATGTAACATTTTTTTTAAAAATAATTGTACTTAATAAAGAAAAATTGAAAGAGTGCCACTTGAACTTAAAATAACCAATTCAAATGTCAAAATCTGAAACTCAAAGTTGAAAATTCAAATTGCAAAACTGAGAATTCCAAATTCAAATGTAAAAATTCGAAAGTCAAAATTCAAAGTTAAACATTCAACATTGAGAGAGCAGAATTCAAAATTCAGAGTAAAAAATGCAAATAAAAAATTAAACAATAGTTCGAACTTTTTCACAATATCTTCAATTTTCGATATGGATCTAGTTGTATAACAGATTTTGATTTACGAGGCGTGCAATTCATCTTTTGTTTTACCCATTGCAAAACAGCTATTCAAAATTGCCAACTAGCAATTACACCTACACTTTATTCTACATCCAAATTCTTACTGTTTCTTCAGCGTGTCTTTGCCATTCAATTCTTCGGCAGTATGTGGAACAGAAATCTGGTTCGCTGCAGGGGTCTCCGCGACACCACTGGTGTCTTCTGACGGCCCCAGTTTGTCTTCGCTCCCCGCCGGCTGCTGCTTTCCAGCCAGCCTCTTATCAGTGGCCGCACCGTTTTCCGTTCCGAACTCTTCAAATATCATACCGTCCGGCAGACTTTCCTGGAAGGTCTCTGCAATACCGACCTCGACCTTCTGCTGCTTCGTTCGATCGGTGATCGGAATTTCCGATTTATCGGCATGTCCAGAGTAAGCCTTGATGTCAGCGCGTATTTTTGGATTTTTCGCGAATTCCTCGTGGAGGTATTTCTGGAACTGGTCCCGGAAGTAACCGTCTATCATGTGCCATACACTCTGACTGTACCAACCAAGAACACCGATGAGAAATAATCCCCTTACAATATTTCCCAACATTTTGATTAAGATTTCTGAAACAGAAAAGAAAAGTGAATCTACAAAAATGTGTCTGCAACTTTTAGCAGTTCCCTGTCTTTTTTCCTCCTTTTTTCAACTTTTTCTCTTTTTTTGTTTAGACTTTTTCAATATTTGCTCTAGATTTTGTTTAGTATGAATTGATTTTTTCGTCTAGTATTTGAAAATCTTAACAACAATTTATGAAATTATTTGCTTCTCATAAAATTTGTAAATAATGTTATCTAACCTTGACCGAGTGATTAATAACTGATTAACATTGATTATTCAATGTATTCGTCGTCCTCTTCGCCAAATAAAAACTCCTTGATGATCTGAAAAGCACTTTGCATACTGGGCCAACCCATGGTGACGAATATCAATAGCGAATTAGCAATCACGAATAGCCGCATCATATCGATACCATCGTTGGATCGCAGCCACGTCGAAAATCCTTGATTATCGGCATCATCGTCCAATGGAACCGGTTTATTTTCGTTTTTATCCTCCTCCTCCTTCGGCTCGACTTTCTGGCTCTTGGATTCCTTTTGTTCCGAGCGTTTCCCCATGACGATATTCCTATTTACTCATCTAGAAAATAAAATGAAATTTCATGTCACTCGTATCTTAAAAGAAGTATCACTTACTTTGATGCACAGTGACAAATAACCGAGAAACATTTTTATGTCATGTTTTAGAAAAAATATAAAAGTTACTTGTTGTTGACTTTCCTATAAAATTGTTTCAACAACATTTTTATCATGTAAATTCATTTTACGTTTCGGAATTTTTTATTCCTTTGTCAAAAATCTCGGTTTGATATTTGGAAATTACATGTTGTTAAAATATCGACATGTGCATTTTTTTGTCTTTAATAGACTTTCCAAGAAGGATTAAGATGTACATTTGATTTGATGTGTATCATGCATGTCTTTTTGGCGAGAATTTTGAAAAAGGAATAAAAAATTCCTAAGAGTGTAAAATGAATTTACACACATTTATTTTCGCTAAAATTAAATAATAAACCATAAAAGTTACTTCTTTTCAAATCATTTTTTACTATATTTTTAAATAATACTTTAAGTTTTGGAGAATATATACCCCTGACTATTTTCCAAACAATTTCTGACAATTGTTGTTAATTACAGTTGAAGTTTTGGAGGAATTGAAAGTATTCTTTTTTATGAAATAATTTTTGACATTTTTTTCCTTTTTTGATAATGTTTGGTTCAAGATTAATTAGAAAAGATAATTGGAGACAGCTCAATTTCAGATAAACAATAAAATGTAAAAACAAAATTAGGGTAGGTCATGCAAATGTATTCGTTTAATGTTTGCATTGTGATATCTTTTTTGTAAAACAATAAAAGTCATAGCGGAAAATTGGAACACTGCCGGGGAACAATACATGAAAAAAATGTGGAGACAACGAGCTCATTCAAAATTATATAACATCCCATTCATTGAATGGTCGCTTCTACAATATAATAACGGAGCGCCGTCATTTCTTCGAGATAACCATCATAACAATAGTTTTTATCGTTAAATATTATTTAAAAAAAAACTTGACTTACATCATTTGTTTATTTGACATCAGACTTTAATTTGCAATATTTCTGAATTAATATTATTTATCTAAATAATACAGTTTATATATATCTGTGGCTTGCCGGCAAAACTAATTAACTCCATTTTCCATTTTTTTGAGAAAAACGCTTTTAAAGTTTCCAGATTCTTTTTGTTAAATTTTTTATTTAATATGAAATAACTTTATAATAATGGGATATTCTTGTTTTAGAAAGCAATCATATACATTTAGGCAAAAAAAACTTGAATTGTACCTATTATTATTATTATTATTATTATTATTATTATTATTATAAGTCACTTAATTAGTTTTGCCGGGAAACGTGGAGTTAATTAGTTGTGTCTAATCAGGTACATCTAATTAGGTTTTTTAGAACTTTTAATGGTATACATGGCTCTTTATTGTCTTGTATAAGTATCAGATAAATTTCATGGTGAACCTTTGGTGTTTTGTTGGTTTTTATCAGCTTATGGTAGTTTATAATTTTAAATAGATTATAAAGTTTGTTTTTAATTGATAATTAGTAGTTTTATCATTTTAAACCATAGAAAACTATTCATAATGCTTTTATATACTTATAATTATAATTATAATAGTGAAGATATGTCAAAATTGTTTTAGAAAGACTTTCGGCGAAACACAAGGCTTTTTGTATAATATTGTAAAATTATCAAAAGAAGATGGAAACGGATCATTGAACAACGATTCTAGAGGTAGACACGAACCTGCAAATAAAACACCGAAGAAAAAAATACAAGAAATCCAACATAACATAGAAAAATTCCCAGCTTATGAAAGCCATTATTCGCGTTCCCACACATCCAAAAAGTATCTATCAACTGATTTAACTGTAATTAAAATGCACCAAATGTACACAGAAGAAACTGAGTCAAATTTAAGCCACCCAAAGTATACACGGAGAAAAGAAAAAAAGGCTGAGGCGTGTGAGCCAGAAGGCTGTGACTTGTATTGAAAAAAATTTTCACGAACAGAAGCCTGAGCCTTCTGGCCAAACGCCCTGTCCTTTTTTGCCACGCGCCTTTTTTATGCATGCAATGAATTGTATTTGCAATGAATGTTTTTAATAATAAAATGTAATAAAACCTTTTCTTGTAGACAATTGATCAAATTGACGAAGTCATAAACCAAATTCAAAGTGACTTATCTGGAGACATTCAAAAGGAACATCTGGAAGAACATCAGAACGAAAAATCTGAACCAAAGGAAACATGTAGGAAAAGACAAAAAGTTAAGACTAACGAGGAAAAGCCGTATATGATTTTCGTTGGAATCGTAGGATGTTTTACAAACTACTTTGTTGTCATTGGGAAAACTCGATATGAATTGAAAACCTCTATTGAAGCCCTCGGTCTATGTCTCAAGATTTATCTTACGTATTCAGTCATTTATCCGACACCTACATATTACACATATTTACTATTGCAAAAACTTTGTTTAGAAATTGAATGTACAAAAAACAGAACCTCTGCAGGATTTGAAATGTCTTTAGCCTTTTTTGTTTGTAGATTAAAGAACTCTGTTTCATCTAGTAAGTAATGACAGTAAACTAACGGTAGTTATTATATTTAATTGCGTTGATCAAAAAATCACTTAAAGAAAGATTAATTTATGTATTAAATTAAATATACTTTTAGGTTTTATTAATGTTGCAATGGATCCTCAAACATTTTCTAATTCGTTAAATATGAGCGCTGCTCAATTAATTGGAAAATTTAAATATTTGAGTTTTATACCGCGAACTCGTGTTGAAAGTATAATAAATGATTTTGCACAATTTTTGAGACATGAGTCGATCAATATTTTTTTTAATCAAATATTTGCTAGGCTAAAATTTTTGGGAGAATCTTCAAATAATATTGCTGCTTATCAAGCTATGGCTTCAACTTTACAAAATCCGTTTCAAGAATTAAATTCTGAATGGAAGCTTTTAAAATATTTGGAAATGGAAACCAAGACTTACGTTCCTCCTATTGAACTGAAATTCTTGATCAAAGTAAAAAAAGACGAATGTGACGACAACCAAAGTGAAAGTAAAAGTGTAGTTAGTATGCAATTTATTCCGATTCGAAAAACTTTGAAAATGTTCTTACAGCTCCCTGGCGTACTTAACTCTATACTGGAATATTTAAAGGAACTTAAAAATTATGAGTACTTGAAATCTAATATTGTACAGTCAGAAATATGGAAAGAAAAGACTCGCTTACCTTCAAAATCATTGCGTTTACCTGCACTCTTATATCAGGATGACTACGGCACAAACAATGCTATAGGTGGTCATCAAGCTCAGGGTAAAGTTGGCGCAGTTGATATCGTTATAGGTTGTCTACCACCACATCTTCAATCAAAAGTTGAAAATATTTTTCATGTAGCTTTGTATAAAGTTGAAGACTTGAAAAAAGTTCCACTAGAAAAAATGTTCTCGCGTGTTGTACAGGGGTTAAATTATCTCGCATCACACGGCATAGATGTAGAAACATCCAGCGGTACTGTTAATGTACGATTTTTACTTTGTAAAGTAATAGGAGATAACCTGGCCATAAACACAATATTAGGATTCACTAAAAGTTTTTCTGCCGCTTTTCCCTGTAGATTTTGCTTGACTAAAAGGCAAGATATGAATTCTGTTTTTCGTGAATGTGAATGTGATTTACGAACAGAGAAAAATTATTCAAGAGACCTTCTCAAAATGGATTTATCATCTACAGGAATCAATTCAGAATCCGTTTTATGTGATTATAAAAGTGCATCAACAATTGATTTGATGACTGTAGATGTGATGCATGACTTTTTGGAAGGTGTTTGTCAGTACGATTTGGGGGTAGTTCTGCGTCATTTGATTAAAAAAGGTCGTTTCACTGTAGATCAAATTAACGATCGTATAGGTAACTTTGACTTTGGTGTAGACGAAAAACAAAACAAGCCGACTCCCATAAAACAACATCAAATAAATGATGACCTTATGAAGATGTCCGCTAGCGAAACTTTGTGTCTGATTCGAAACATCGGGGTTTTAATTGGACACTGGGTTGAGAGAGAAGATAAATATTGGCAAGTTATTATCTTATTAAAAGACATTATTGACATTGTGACAGCTCCAGTAGTTCACGATGGTATTGCTGATTCTTTAGAATTTTTAATTAGTGAATATTTATCTTCATTGAGCTCCCTGGGGTCTGATTATATAAAACCAAAGCATCATATTCTTGTCCATTATCCTAGATTGATGAGACATTTAGGTCCATTATGGCCTATGAATACTATGCGATGCGAGAGCAACAACAGAGAGTCAAAACTTGCTGTAAAATTGTCTACCAATCGTCTAAACGTTTGCAAATCAATTGGGATCAAATCTCAATTGCAATTAAGTTATCGTTGTGAATCTAAAAAACCTGTACTCAAATCAAAATACGAAACTGTATTCCAAAAAAAAGTCGTTGTATTAAATGAGCTCGAGTTCGCTGAATCATTTTCTGAATGTATTCCTCAAGATTTTACCACAAACTTATATTTACTAAAAAGTATTATATATCACAACCGAACGATTGAATACAGCATTATATTGTTATTACCTGATGGATTAGGCCATAAATTTTTTTTTGTAGAGCATATATTAGAAAATGCAGCGAATAATTTATGTATTGTGACAAAAGATATTACAGACTTTGTTTTATATGATGACCACTTCCAGTCTTATAAGTTGTGCGAAAATTTTAATAATAAGAACACAAAATTTGAATGGAAATTTTTTAATTTTAATGATTTATCGTTTTGCTCGATTTCTCATATTGTTTTAAACGGAGAATCGCAAAAGTCAAACGATCAATATAAATTATTTCATATGTACAACACTGTGAAACCGAAATAAAAAGCTTTTTCTAATTTTGTCTATAATTTCAAAAATATTTGAGTTTATATTATTTCTTTGTACCAATTTTTTAATTATTTTTTTATAAAATTTATTATAATGATAAAAATATATTAAATTTCAATAAAAGTATAAATATAAATTGAAAAATTTAAAATGTTTAATTATAAAAATTTGGTTCTTTATAAATGATCAAATTTAGTAAAATTAATATTATAACGTAAAAACAACATTATATTAATATACTTAAAAGAAGAAAAAATATATTTTTAAAGACTTTATAATTAATAATAATCAAATATTTACATTTCAAACCAGATTTTTGCAACGATATCGATCGAGACCGTCACTTGTCTCGAAAGCGTGAGGCGTCCGGTCCGCGCGCCTCAGCCTTCTTACCACACGGCTCAGCCTTCTGAGCTCAAGCTTGCGACACACACGGCTGAGGCGCGTGGCAAAAAAGGACAGGGCGTTTGGCCAGAAGGCTCAGGCTTCTGTTCGTGAAAATTTTTTTCAATACAAGTCACAGCCTTCTGGCTCACATGCCTCAGCCTTTTTTTCTTTTCTCCGTGTACGTGACGTCAGTTAATCCTCGATTTTGCTGTTTTAAATCAGCAAAAAAAAATTTTAATGAGCAAATTTGGTAAAAAAGGTTTGTTGCATCACATCTAAATTAAATACACAAGATTTCTTGAAAAAAATCATAAAAAAGTTGTCACATTTATCGCCCCTTATAAAACGGAAAATATTTATATTGTCAATATATATAATTATATTGACAATATAATTAAATTACATTTAACACTAGAATGACTAGCTAAAAAATGAATTTTTTTCACATTTTTAATTTGTGAAAAACCAATTTCAATAATAAAACAATTTTTTCATAAAATTCGATGCTTTAATTTTAAGTTTAAATTATATTAATCTTAATTTTTAGTAAAAATATAATTAAAATCTATCTTTTCGTTAAAAATATATGTAAATTATATTTGCAATATATTTTCCATATATCGCCCATATTTATTTTGTTTTACAAGGGGGCAATAATAGAAAAAACTAAACAAGCTATTTGTGTTTTTGGACGTAAAAAGTAAATTCTTCATGTTTTATCAATGAATTTAATCTACTTTGTGAACTTTTTTTTCATTATTTTAATTTTGTAAAAATTTATATTACAGTTTATAAAAATGGAACTGTCTAAATTTTATCAAAGTTGGCCAAAATTTGAAAAAGATTTACATACTGAGGAAAAAAAAATAAACAACTGTTCACGAAAAGGAGTACAAATTTTCTTAAAACAGAGGATCCAAAATTAAACAGACGGTTTGTTTATTCTTATGTGAAATTCGAATGCAAATTTGGCCCTAACAGACATAAATGTGTTGATAATAAACAAAGAAATAAAGAGTATGTATGAATTTCTAAAATATTAAGTAAAATTTCAAATATAAATTTCTAAAATACTAAGTCTCAGAAGTGATTTTTGCATTCCATTTTGTTTAATATCTATTATTAATTATTTGTATACTATATATTTTGTTTTAGTTATTAACATAATATAGTAATGATACTTATCTTAATAATTACATCAATTGAATTATATTTTATACCAATATAAGATCAATGATTTATTGTTTTTTTAACAAAATTCAAGGTTTTGTAATTTTTATAACAATTTATAAATGAATGTTATTTTCAATGCTAAACTTTATAATTTTTTAAATAATCAACAATATATTAAAAACTTATAGTTGAAAAAGTTCTATCTTGAATATTAACTTGATCTATATCTTTTTATTTATAGCTCTTACAAGAAGAATTGCCCTGCCTTCTTTACAATAGAATTTAATGAGTCGAAAAATCAACTGGAAATTACAAGCTTTAATTTCAATTACGAAAATCACGAAGAATCTGATGTAAGTTTCAACATTGTAAACTAATAATTTTTTATGATTTTTGCAACAGGGAGTTTATTCATTTTTTATATTGTTCAGACATCAAATGCAAATTTAAAAAAAAATTGTGATGTTTAGCAGTGTATAGTGAATAGTATAAAGAATATTTGAAATTCATTATATTATTTTTTTTGATCTGTGTTTATGAATTTAAAGATTCAATTTTTTATTAAAAAATATTAATTATATATATATTTTATTTAAGATATTATATGAAACATTACCAGAAGTACGAAGATTATCTCCTCCGGAGCAGAAGGAAGCACTGAAGTATTTGAAAGCAGGTTGCAAAATAGGCCGCATTCAGGATATAATGTACAATGAGACAAAAAAGGAAACTAATCCAAAAGATTACTATAATCTTTCAGCGAAGCTCAAAAATCCAAACGAGCACAATCTAGATGAAAGTTTAAATTTTTTAAAAAATCAAGGTAATTATTTTATTTTAAAAAAATAACTTCTTAAGTAATGTAATTACAAAAATTCGATTAAAGTAATTCTGTTATTTAAAGTATTCGAGTGTGATGTTTTACAGCAAATATAAAAATAAAAATAATCTTTTTACCTATTGATCTGATTTCAGTTTACTTTATTTATTCAAGTTACAAAAAATTAATTTTTTAGCTATAGCCTAATAAATTTAATTAACTGAAGCATTACTCTAAAAGATAAAAATTAAGTATTTTATTCTTTTCAGGTGCTAAAGTAGAACTTTTAAGTGAACGATCTGAACTCTTAGGATTATACTTTTCTACTGAACCTATGCGAATCACCGTTGATGCATACCCCGAGATAATACTTTTAGACGGCACACACAAGATATTAATCAATGGTCTTGTTGTCATGCTACTGCTTGTAGAAGATAGTGATAGCCGCAGTCAAATCGGTGGTGTTGCACTATTGAAGCATGAAGATGTAGATTCAATATCCTGGATGTTAGAGATTTTTAAAGCAGAGCACGAGCAGTCCGTAGACAAAATAAACTGCTTCATGAGCGACAAATCGCGAGCTCAACTGAAAGCGTTGGATTCTGTTTTACCTGGAATCCCCGTTTACCTCTGTTTATTTCACACCTTACAGACTTTTGATCGCGAGCTTTCTAGAGACAAAATGAATCTTGACGGAAATGAAAAAACTTTATCTTACAATTACCTTCGCAAATTAGCTCTTTCTAAATCAGAAAAAGAATACGAGGACCTACATAAAATCTTTGTTCGTACGTGTCAAAAAGTTGTTATTAATTATATCGAGAAGAATTGGCACCCTACTCGAAATCAATGGACTGTATTCGGAATGTGTGACGGGAATTTACAAAATTTGACAAACAACCGTACAGAAAGCATGAACGCAAGAATAAAAAATGAAACAGGGTTAGGTAACTCTTTGTTTTCGTTTTTTGTAAGTATCTTCAGATGGCTTTGAAATCGATCCATAGCCAACCATCATGCAGCGGCTCCAAATTTGTTAAAAGTTTCTACTGTTGCCTGCAGCGAAACAAAAAAACAGTATCAAAAGTTATCGACTAAGTCAGCGTACAACAGAATCTCAAGTGAGCTTAAATTACGCCAAAATGTAAAAATTGAAGGAACATAGTGTTTATTTGCTCTATCACGCAATGCCAGTGCATTACCTTCAAATCTTCTCTTTTGGCTTGCCTTCATGTTTTTGCTGTTCGAAATAAATTCAAATTAAGTTTATTTGATGAATCTTTATATAATAAAAGATGGACTAAAAGCTATTATTCCAGCGTGTTTAAATCGATAAAAGCAGCAGAAAAGAATCTTCTTTCGAAACCAGTTGTTCAAGATTTCTCAAAAATTGTTCCTCGAGAAATAAGATGACCCAATCAAGAAAAAGCTTCTCTGATATTACAGAATTTAATAAATATTGGAACGCTGTCAACGGGCTTGAGATTTGAAAAAAAAGTAACTGTCTTTGAGCATTTAATTTCTCTAGATAAAACTATGGAACTGACATTAGATGACCAAAAGAAAAATTATCAGCAGGCAACTGAGTATGACTATAATAAACGAAGAAAAATTCTTGGTGCTCTAAAAAATCTAATACTTCAAAATGAATTTAGTGATGACAAGATCGTTTTGTTGAAAAAAATTGAGCTGATTTGGAGAAATGGCCGTGATATTATTTTTTCGAAATCTCAGTCAAACCAAATTTCGCATCCGAAAGAAAACCGCATACTTGAAGCACCACTGCCAATGAAAATTGCAGGAAGACCAAGTAAAACAACGAATACTTATGTAAAATATAACAAGAAAGTTGTTAGAAAAAAAACATAAGATTGTTGAAGTGTTAAGTTTGTTGATTGTTAAAATTTACAGTTTTATACGACTTAAAATTAAAAACAGTGTCCAAAAGACTCTAAACTTTATTAAAATATGTACGAAAAACTACTTTATTATATATTGTATTTGATTTTAAAATTTATTTTCAAATGTTTTAAATTCTAATTATGTTTAAAAATGATTTTATATTTGAATCTACAAAGAACATTATTTCATTTAATATGAGAATGTAGAGGAACCTAATATAGCTATATGAGTACGGTCTAAAACGATTGAATTGTGTTAACTAAAATAATTTTCTCGATATCGAAAAATGTTTATGGAAACTAGTTTATGATTATAAATACTCTCAATAATGTGAATTTTGTTTTTAACAAAACTGATGACATTGTAAAGTTTGTATTCGTTAATAAATATTTTCAAGTATTTTGTTCATTTATTATATATTATAAAATAAATTTGAGTAGAATAAGACATATATTTATTAACATTAATAA
>JABFPM010000751.1:0-25273 GCA_022817325.1 Idris sp. 1 HC-2018 | reverse complement strand
TAAACATGGTATTGAAAAATTGGAAAAGCGTTGGAACGATTGTATCACCCTAAAAGGTGATTATGTTGATGAATAAAAAAAAAATGTTGTTTTCATTGTTAGTCTCGGGACTTATTGATCCATATGTTAGAAATATTGTATGATAAAATACACATAATAATAATACTAAGAGACTTATATCTTGGATTTTTTTTAACATTTATCTCTTTTTAAAGAGATTTGTCAGATAGAACTCAAGTAATATTGATACTTTAACTGCCGTATTAAATAAAAAAATAATGAATAATATAAGTATTTTGAAAATCGTTTTAAATTATTTGATATATTTTTATAAAAACAAAAAATGTGAAATAATTTATAATAAAAAGCTATTTATGACATATCTATATAATCGGATAGAGAAAATAATGTACATTATATTCATGTGTACTATGATAAAAATGTGACACCAATATCGTTCCAATTTTCAACAGATATAAGAATAAATTTGGTAGTAAATAACATCTATGACATTTTTTTACATCTCGTAACTGCATTCAATTTTATTCAATAATTTGAAATATTGATTCTACAATATGCGAATAAAATGACGAAAGACATACCATGTAAATTCGTAAAATCGCTTACAAGATAAAAAAAATATATATTTATAAAAATTGAATAAGAAAAAAAAATTATATTCAATTAAATATAATAGTATAATTTTATTTTAATACAAACTTATTAAATTCCACTAATAGAACTTGCATCAATAATTGTGAAATTTAAAATACATGCAGAGCCAATAATAATGTTCCTAAAATGTAATAACGTTAATTTTATACTAATTAAATTCGTCTGAATTTAATTAACGCCGACGTTAAATTATATCAAACTATTCAAATTTTCTGTCCTCATCATTTGATCAATAAATCTGTTCTCACTATTTTAAACATAATTTTCGTTCTTTTCTCTTCTGTCATTTAAAATAACATTGTTATTTTGCGTCAATTATTTTATTACACATATTAAATGTACACACAAAAGGATCAAATTTATTTTTGTCAAGCCCCAATTTATGTTCAACATCATTATTTAAAATCCAATTAATTAGCTAATAATGAATGAGTGATTAAGTGATTCATTCAGAGACGTCATACAAAATTTAAAATTATAAACTGTACGTTCAGATTTGGGACAGAAATGTTTCTGTACACACATTTGCAATAATGAGCGCACAATTCTCGACCCATTTATATACTCGGTTAACCATAATTTAGTTAGCGAATAAATTTAAAGACATTAGCAACATGTCTAAACAGTTTTGCGTCACCTCTTTTGCACTTAATTTGAATATTACTAATTAATTATAAGTTGGCGCTTTCACGGAACAGAAGGAACGTGTGTGAACTATATATACATTTGCAGAGATTAAGCGCAAACTTTTACTAAAGAACCATTGTACAACGAATCGAAGACTATTTTAGTGTGTATAGCGTTATAACACTTTATACCACATGTTTACTGCACCCGAGGGATTTTGAATTCGAAGGTGCCCCTTTTCATGAGTGTATGGAAAGGCGGTTTTAGCCAACGGAAGCTATGCCACACAGACCGAGTAATGTGGTAACGCATAACGTCCGTCTTGCTCGTGGAGCAGTCATTAATAATTGTTTTATCATGTATGAAACAAGAGATTCAGTGAACCGTACATTAATTTTCATGCGCAACATTTTATTGAAATTATTGAACAATTTTTGCCTGCTTAAAGGAATTCATTAATTATTTACAATAATGTTTCTGCTTAATTAATTGAAGAAAAAATAGATAAACATATATTATTGAAAAAAACAAAAATTATTTAAAAAACTTCCTGCTTAAAAAAATTGCATAATACTTAAAACTTAAAGTCTACAAACAATTAAAATCTGCAATCTAAAATAAATTATTAAATTGCAAATGCCTGAGAAAGTAATCAATAGGGTTTGTAAGTTCATAATTATTGTAAATAGTGTAAAATTATTTAGTTCGGTAGAAAAAGATAAAAAAGTTTGTTGTTCTAGCTAAAGTCCAATATTATATAGTCAGTGACTATTTTTCTAGGCAGATTATCAATCGACTTTGGCAGACAAACATTCGAGACCTGGCCATAATTATAAGTTAGAATTCTGAAAAGTATGTAGTCGGAATGGGGGTAATAGGCAAATTAAATGTTTCTTAAAAAAATCAAGCACTTTAAATTCTATAATGCGATTTTCATTTGTCTTTTTAACATAAACATTTATTACTGTTTAGTTATTGTCTTTATAAATATGTCAAAAGTACTAACTCATGAAGAAAATTAGCATTGAGTTTGTTTGTTTTATTTTTGCAACGAAGAGGGCAGTAAAAGAGAACAAATAATTTAATTAAGAATTTAGATTTGATCAAAGATGATTTAATCAGCTATTCTACCTGATTTCAATGAGCTAAAACCATTAAGAAGTAGTACAAATAATATTTGTACAGTTTATGTATGCAATTCAGCTTTCAATTTGCAAATTTTGCTAAAGATATACTTAACCACCTAAAAAGTTGACTGATTCTACAAAAAGAGAGTTTGTAAGTGATAAATTATTTTTATTAAAAAAAATTGTGATAATTTGAAAAAACAATAACGCGATACTGAGTTAATTACATTCTTTTCAGACAAAGTTGATGTTAAATTTACTGTAAAACGGTGCAGTTACTGTTTTACTTTAATTGTTCGAAAAATTTCACTCAAGTGCAACACGTTTATAAAGTTAGCATGCTTATAAAAACAATCTCTAGACAGTATAACTGTTTATGTTATTTAAAAAAGAAAAAATTGCACTATACAACTCCAAATGCTTACTATTCATTCTCTACAAATTTTATGATATTTTCATTTGCAAACAACTCAGATGATAATAGAAAAATTAAAAAACAGAGTTTATTATGCAATCCCTCTATCCCGGTTTTTTTCATTCAAGGAAGTTCTGTAAATTTTTTTCTATGAAACGGTGCTTATAAAGTTGATCAAACTATGAAAAAATACGCACATTTTTTTAGTTTTATGATGTGCACAATTTTAGAACCCTGAACATTTTTTGAATTTATGATGGATCTTCCCTAAAGCCTAAACGAGTTAAAATACAGTGCAAAAGTGATATCTGAAAAGATCCTGGATGTGAGGATATTTAGTTGGGTTAAACTTAGTCCAAGCTCACTGTGCAATATCTTGTCCTGTTATCCTGATGTCTTGCATCTAATTTTGATATTACTTTAAATCCGCTTATTTAATAATGATACATATACTTTTTTGTATTTGGTCGGAGACACTACCGCGTCTCCTGATCTAGCTCCAAAATTGTAAAATACTCTAAATTTAAATAAGTTTAAAAACCTATTTTCTTGACAGTCCAGAACGATAAGTTTTTGGTTTTTGAGTTGCTATAGCAACTCAATTTTTGTTTCAAGTCAATTTTTTGATAGCCTCACTTACAAATAGTCATGCTTTGTTTGTCTTGTTCGTTATAAAAAAAAAATCATGAATGTTAAGGTGGTTTTTACCATTCGCAGGACGTGAAGGATCAGGGAGGTAGTCCTATGATTTAATATGGAGCTAATCGGTTAGTATCAACTGAGAAAAAAAAAGTTGATAATAAGTAAGTTATAAATTATAGTCGAATTTCATATGTTATTTTAATTACGTCAGAATACATTGAAAAAATTATATACAATATTTTTATATCGTTTATTTCATATATAACTTTTTAAATAAGTTAAAATATAAATGAGTGCAGATTTTATATGAATTTAATATAAAAAATAGTGCAAAATCGAACCTTTAAATATATTCATAACTCATTAACGACGTGACAAAATTTTCTACCCAAAGCAAGAATAATACTGAAACATCTATCTAAATTGTTGATAGTTTTATATTAAATTCTTTATTTTTTTTTAATTCACGATTTTTTAATTTATTTTCTCTTTAACGGTGTACATAAAAATTCTGAAAAAGTTCTTGCTGTTGCAGAACCTTTAATATAATACTTTCCTAGATTGAGAATCTTTTCTTTACATTGTGACTATGACAAAGAACTACGTAAGTGTCCTGTGCCTCTAGACACAGTAGATCTGTGTCTACTACGGACACTTATGTAAACCATACCATATCATTCATTTGTTTCTGATCCATTAATAATTTCTGGGTGTGCTACATGAATTTTATATAATGTACTCAACATTTCATAAACCGTTAAACATCTAAACAAATTCTAACTTCAAGTACATCAATCGTTTTAGTAATGTTTCTATTATACTAAACTCAGTGTTTGCCTTAAATTAACTTTTCTATCGGTTTAAACATGTTTTTATTGGTTGATTCAAACTTTAATGTTATCTATTGTTTTTTTATTCAGGGAATTTCATGTCAACCGTGCCACTACTTAAAAAAAAATTTTTTTAGCTGTCACATTTAAATTTAAGAATTATTGTTAATATATATTGAAATTTAGGTTTATTTTACATCCGTTGAAAGCTCTTGAAATATAGAATAAGATACAATAATTTATTTTCATACTTTTATTTACATTCATTAAAATGATCAAAATACATGAATAACAAAGAAACTATCTTTTCGTTTTACCTGACCGGATATATTTTAATGAAACCTACCTTAAAATATTGGTAACTGTAATAAATATTGTTAAAATATGTTTAACTGCAATATACTTGATTTCTAAGATGGAACAATATTTCTTTAATAAGAAACAAAATTTATGAAAATTACGGAGCAAGAACAAAAACTGTCAATGTTGATTTTTGAATGTTATGTATAATATAAACCAATAACATTTTCATAAATATTAATAAATGTTGTATCTTATTAACAAAGTATTATTCGATCTTAGAATTCAATTGAAACGTAGTTAAGTATTTAAAAAATATTTTAAAATAAGTTTTATCTGGTCCAATTAAAAAAAGTTTCTTTTTTTATTTATGTACTTTCACCAACTTAATAAATTTAAATATTAGAAACAAATTGATGTATCTTAGTTTATATGTCAAGAGCCTTTAATTTATATAAAATAAACTGATGGAAATGGAAGTTGAATAAAGTTCTCGATACCACTTTCAGTTTACACAAGGTTTATTTAAATTAAAGTAAACAAACATATTATTTAGTACTCGCAGCACGTCACAAATGTTACTATCAGGACGACCTGTGGCAAAATGAACGAACCATTCGTCTGTCCTGTGGGCCTCGTGGGCTCACCCCTCCTTCTCCCTTCAGTCGGTTGCAGCACCGCCCACGCGTTACATGCGAGCGTCAACATTCAAATGCACCGAGGCGCCATTTCCATCATAAACATATATTTAATCTACATAAAAAATTTAAAATTAAATTTGACAGCTAAACAATTTGTTTTTGTTTGTGACATGTTTGATATGGAATGCCCCATGTGTATAAAAGATCAAAAAAATATGTCAAAATGGGAGGCCCGAAGCGCTACGGTGATTCTAGTATTAGAATAAAATAATTTTCTATTTAATACAAATTTACATATTGAAAGATTTATCCATTTATTAGAAACACAATTGTGACTTAAATAATATTAGAATTTGCATATTACTGGAACAAAAAAAAAGTTAAATAGTAATTTATTAAACTAGTGGGAAAAGTTGGAGATTTCCTGCGAGTGTGAAAATAACCCAACGAGCGAAGCGAGTTAGGTCACACACTTGCGGACATTTACCAAATTTTTCCACATGTCAAGAGCAGTACTTTTTTACGAGAGTGGGAAAAGTAATTACTTTTACCATTCGAGTAAGGAAAGTGTTACTTTTCCTTTTTCCATTGTTTACGGTGGGATGCCACTTTTACAGTACGTGTAAAAAAATTATATATCTGGGTCCCACTCATGAATATATTACTGGATTAGAACAAAAAAATAATTTCTGCAAGTGAAACGATAATTTTTTTTTTCCACGTACATGTAATTTTTGAATGTTTTAATTAATTAAGACTAGCATTTATTAGTAGATTTTAAATAAAAAATAATTATTAAACCCTGAAAATATAAGAAAAATCTTTTAAAAACACCTATTTGAATATATTTTTTTGTAGAAATAAGCCAGATTCATGCATTTTCAAAATTTTGATATTTTTGTATGCCTACTGATTAAAAATGAAAAATACCAACATTTTAAAAGTACATGAAACTTTCTTATTTTTACCAACAAGTTATCCAACACTCACAAAAATAAATATTGGAATCAAAATTATTTGCATTGTGTCAACCCATAAATCGTTCTAAATAGTCTGCAAAATGACTTTGCATTGACCTAATGTAAATGAATTTTTTGACACTTAAAATCTTGTGTCAATGCATTTTTTGATTTGATACAAAGAATTTTTTGGTTACGTTCCAATTTTCAAAATAATTATTTAAATTGACGAGTTACAAATATTTATTTTTTATTTTTTGAAACAATTTTTAAGTAGATTAATAATAAAGTATAAAAAATAAATTAAAATAAAATAATAGAATAAAAAATATTATTTTTATTATAACAAATATTTAATACTTAATACTTGATTTTCAATTGATATATTTAAACTGAATGTTTTATAGTCAGCTGGAGTCATTTTTGCTAAAGTGTCAAAGTCAACCCTATTGTCTACAATAATAATATTATTTCGTACCAATAAAATAAAGACAGCATATCCGAGTTAAGTTTCAAATGTTCATCATAAATATTATTTTTTTCATATAATTATTAAATATTTTTTTAATGATAAAATTACTTTTGAAAACTTCAATGGCAGATTCATTCACGTTCCACCGAGTCAAAATTTCCTCCAAATCCATAGTATTTATTTAAATTTCTTATAATTAGAATATTTTAACATTTTTTATAAGTTTGCAGAAATGTTAAAATAGCTTTTAACGTCAAACGTTTTTCTTTTATTACTTTCAAATACCATTTGCATTGACACAAAGCAATCATATGTTTTGAAAGTAAAAATGTCATGATTGTTCTAATAAATTTTGAATTTTGAATTTTGAACCTAAAAGATTAATATTTGAACGTAAATATATTTTTTGGTCAAAATATTATCACTTGAAATAGACGAATATATTTTTTGCAAACAAATCATTTTCGTGATTGAAATTTTAAAGACTTTGTCTTATAGTTTCAGGGTACTATAATTATTTTTTTGTTAATTACCAACTAATAAATGCTAGTCTTAATTAATTAAAAAAATTATATGTATTTTTCTTTTCAATAGATCTGGGCCTCGATTTAATTTAGTCAAAAGTGGCTCTCACCTAGTTTAAGATTCATAATTTTTTTATTGTGAGCAGGACCATAGACGGCAGTTGAATTACGAGATCTTTCCTTAAATAAGGACCACCCTAGTATTGACAGTCTAAAATAATCATCTTGTTCGAATTTGAGGGTCTAATCAACAGATTAGCAGAATGACTTGAGCTTCTCAGTATGTAAACTTTGTGTATCTCGACTATCGTTACAGTTTTGTGCTTCAGTTTAATCCTTCATTTACACACTGGGGTCTCACAACACTCCAGCGCTATTTTAAACCAAATTTACTCTATCAAAAATTGAATTCTCTATGCCGTCATTATAAATTTAATTTTCTTTAAAGTCTGTACGTTAGACTAGTTACAGTGTCAATTTTTGCATAACTGTGAGAGAGAGTAGACTCTCTTTTATATAATGCTCAATTTCAGATGTCCAAACAAACATTTTTTCCAACGTATTAATAACCTGAAAATATCATTTCTAGATAATTTAATCATCTTTCCAAAATGCTAAGTAAAAGTCTATTTGAGTGAAAATTGACAGAGTTACGTTATTTTTTGTAAAACACTGCATTTTTTGATTTTTCAACTTTTTTGTCAAATAAATACATTTTTAAATTAATCATAAATAATTAAATATAAATAAATAATAAATAATTAAATATAAATAAATCATAATATAATCTAGACAGATTTAAAATCAACGTTTTAAACAACACCATTTTACTTTAATTTAAAAATTTTTATTTAGAGTTTTACGTAGTTAGTTACGCGGGGTTATATGACACCCCAGTGTGTTGACCGTGGTCGGTACAGATAAGTGTGTTGAAGAAGGGTTAATTTCTCGACGCCAATTTTTTTTATTTGTTATTTAGCTTATAAAAATTTGCTTTTGCATTAAAGTTACTCTTAAAATTATAGACACAAATTAATGAAATTACAAGCTGTTCTTAATTTATCATTAAGCCGTTTTTTATTTGTGTTTTTACAACAAAAATTTATTTTAAGTTTAGTTTTGAGTTTTAGCATTTTTGAGCATAAATAATCAAAATTAATTATAAAAAAAAAAACTTTAGTTCAATTAGAATCACAATTATAAAGCTAACATCAAAAGATTAAATAAAATTAAGGGTTAAGGTTAGAAGTATTGAACAGTTTCATTTTCAACCTCTCTAAAAGAGCTTTTAGTTCTTCTTCACATACATTGTCAAAAGATTCAATTTATTTAACCTAATTTTTTGCGAAGTCTGCATGTTTCGTGAAATAAAATTTTATATCGCTACAAAATATATATATATAATTCTTTCATACATGTTCGCGCGATCAGAATATTTAGTTTGTATTTGATTAAATAGATTCTTTGTGTATTTATAATTTTATTAATGAGCAATTCTACAGATAATTTTCCTTTAGTCATAAAAAAAAGTCGAAAATTTTCTGGTTGCGGGGACATCTTTGGGGTCAATTTTTTCTTGTATTTTGTGCTCTAAAATAGACGAAAAACGTGGTGCTTTGAGAAATTTTAAGAGTGACACCCTTAAATATGCTATCAAAAGCAATTTCATTGCAGCAATAAAAAATCAAAATTTTGGAACTCAGGGAACTCCTTCAAAACTATTTTTTCCTTATTCCTTGGCCTATCAAATGTACAACAAAATGGGGCTTAATGAAAATTTAAAGGGTGACCCTTTAAAATTGCTAATTAAATAAATATTTATCAAATATCAACTTTAAATCAAAAAATCGCTAAAAGGAAAATATCTACAGAATTACTCATATATTAAAAATGTAATTGCAATTAAAGTACAGACTGTATAATATATTACTTCAATGGTCAACATACAATATGTACGTCTTTTTGAAATTTCAGACATAATATACATACGTTCATTTAGATTAAATATATTACCAATACCATGAGAATAGTTAAAAATTTAAAGCTCTTGCCGCCAAAGTTCTAACGAATTTTTTGGATGATATCTATAGTTAAAGATTTGTATCGTTTTTGAATTTCAATTGTATTGTATTAAAAATATGTAGGTAAAATAAACTACCTACAAATTACAAACTCGAAGAAATCAAAAAGTTACAGCCTAAAATATTCCTATTAAAAGTTCAACCTAAAAAAGGCACCTAAAATCTAATCCAAATCACCTAAAAACTAAATATAAAAATGAACCATTTAAAACAAATTTACAAATTCTTCCAAATTTATTATCTAAGAAACTACTTAAAATTTAACCACCACCCTACCTGCACTTGAATCGATTCTGAACTATTAGTTTTCTATTTTTGTACACGATGTCAAATTATATTTCACGCTTGCCGCCTTTTTTTGTGTCAATTTTTATCTTAATGTCTAATTCGCAACCATCCTTGAATTCCTTACTTTGAACGGAGAGAAGAAAAGTAGTAAAGTCAAAGGTGCCGTTATTCGTGCACGTAGAAAGATCGAATTTGCGAAATAGTTGTGTACGAGAGTTGAATTTCTGACGAGATAATTTGAGGATTCAAGAAGGAAAAATGATGGCAAGCTACGAATAGAGAGTGTGTGTGAGAGAGAGAGAGAGAGACAGAAAAAAAACAAGAAATGAAGGAAGATGAGAAAAAGCGTTCTGGGTACCCCCGCAATAAAACGCACGACGCGAATTTCGAAAAGGTATTGAGAAGAAAAGGCTCGTTAGTTGCAACTTGGCTTGCAGTGCAAATTTCGATGTAATTCTCAGTCACACTGAATCTTCAACAGCTTTGCTATATATGTGGGCAACACGTGCGGGACAATCAGAGAGCATTTCTCTGGCAACCAATGTGCCCTGTGTCAATTATCTTCTCTCTACTTAATCCCAAAAAACACACTTTATAATATAACTTGTTATTTGCTTAAGTTTATCAAATAAAAATAAAATTACCCAAAAATAATTTAATCGTCCTAATTTTTGAATCACGAAGACACTTAAAATATTTCTGTTTTACCTCTTTGGTCCAGAAGGACGTGGACGCTTCTGTCAACTGCGTGATAATGTTCTCCCAATCCGATAAACTTGTTGGGAAAGTTTCTTGGCTGAGAAACTATACGGCATATGTAACAAAACTTTATATGTATCTTATTGGAACCACGTGGTTAAAATAACTTAAAGCTTCATGAAAGTTGACAAACCATTATTTTCACGTTGTATTGACTCTGCGAAAAGTCTCACGTGTGCAAACCTTATCGCTGCTTATTTGCTTGAAATTGAGCAAATTTAATACATTTATAATAACCTCAGTTAAAATCTTTTAATTTTACAAATCGGATTTAACCGCAGCTGAAGAAAAAAACATAAAAATAATAATTGTAATAAGAATTTAAAATCATCGTGGCGAATAAAGTAATAGCTCCGCAATATAATCAAGGACACGGCCATAATTCATCGTAAGATGCGCAAGAAACACTTGCAACGGAACATATAGAAATCTTAACTATGAAGCGTGGAAGGGCAGCAAAGTAGCCTGCAGATGGCACATTTAATAAATGAAATTAAATTCGCTTAAGCGGCGCCACCCCTCACGAATTGGATGCAAGAAAACGTTATCTAGAAGATTTTGCATGTCATATAGTGGATATTATCACCTTAGTTTCAGCCGTGCGATGTTGAAACAGCTGCGATTTCATTGAAAATTTACACGTCACTGATAATATAAGTACTTTTCTTGTTCTCCGATACTATTGCTCTATTATTTCATCTTTTTTATTTTGCATCACTTATTACGAATGTTTCGTTTCATTTTTTTTCTTTCATTTTTTTAAATTTAATTTCAAAAGAACAGACTTGCTCTAAACTTGCAGCTCTATTTAGATTAAGAGATAGAGAGAGTTAATTATTGAAATTTTTTAATAACATTTGGTAATAAGGTCTACTTGAGATATTCAAGGTCAAACTTAATTAAACTGGCTCTGGGATTTTTTAAAATATACGAAACGAATAATTCATGTAACTAATTGATTATGAGATTATTCAAAGGCAATTATACGCCGGAATAATTTGCGCCCGAATGAAAAGTGCGATAATTTATCGAACTGATTGCTTGGCCTTAACAAGAAAAAGATATTAAAATGGATAAGAGTTTTTGGGAGGGGAAGTGGAACAAAAAAAAAAGGAAAAAAAATGAAAGAAGCGCAAAGTCGCAAAGACATGGAAACCTAACAACTTTTTGCAAATGTTTGAGGACGAGTCGGCATTGATTTGAAGGGTGAATGGAAACCAGAAGCAGTGAAAAGGATGAAACGAAAACTTTTTCTTAAAGCTGTTGATCGTCTTTTTTATAATTATATATAGTCTGTATGCATTCTAAAGTTTCATAGTTGTCAGAAGTCGTCTTTTCAAGAAGTTTATTGACTAAATGGGAAACCTTACTTTGCCAACTCAGATGATTTAATTTATACTTTGTTCTGGATCCAAACAAAAATTTTCAATAACTATTCCAAGAGATAGTGTGAAATTTTTTGTTAATCAATAATTATTTGCATTAATCCTTGAAATGGGAACACAATAGTATTAATCAGCATGAAGTGACATTTTCAATTAATAATTCAAGGAATTTTCCTCTTTCAACGAATGACGTTTCTGATAATCAAAAAGACCCGTTGCTTATCAGAAATTCGCTTTCCGAATAAATGAGAGACACATTCTATAATACACATTTTTGCTCACTGAATCTGCCATTATGTAATCCTAAATACCTGCAATATTGGCTTTTCATTTTTACGCCAAGCTAAACGTAAAAGCTTTTCTTATCAAAAGGCAGTTATTGCAAAAATAATTTGTCAAAAATAATTTCCACCAAAAGTGTATATTCACCAGAAGAAAACACACAAAACAAGTCTCATTAAATATTTATTGTACCTGTTAGAAAAAAGGGGGGATGGTGTGCGATTTATTTTCCGTCTTATCTGCTTTAACTTTTTAATAAAATGCCTTAATAAGAAATCTAAGGGCCAAGAAATTTGAATAACACAACTGCGAATATTCTTTTTCCTTCTTGTAATAATGTAACGAATGATGAAAGTTGTCTTTTTCTCACGGTTCTCAGGCGCATTAAGATGCTGTAATGCATCTCGTAAAGACGATGTTCATGGTAGCATAATATGATGCAAAGTAGGTAAATGGACGAAAAAGAAGAAAAAGAAAAAAGAGAGAGAGAGATCGAGTAGATGGAAAAAAAGAAAGTTTAATCGACGAAGTGCTCCGATTGCACTCGATATTTACTCTCCATCTGTGTCTCCTCACAATCGGCAGTTGGAATAAAATCTCTTTTTAACGGCGCAAAGAAAATAACCAAGATAACGAATCAGCGGGTCCGAATCCTCGGAAAAGTGGCCCTTGGCTTTAGGATAATTTATTTAAAACCGGCCTCTCTCGCAAGGACGAATAACAAAATCTTCTGTAGAATCTGCCTTGCACGAAATGAGCAGTATCTGAATTGCTGCATCTCGAACTATTCTTTGTATTTGTAGATTCAGAAGCCTGGTGGTAGGTAGTTAGAAAAAAAATCTGAAAAGAGAAACACGTGCTATAAGTAAGTAATTTCACTCTTTCGCTGTTGCTATTTGCACTTCTAACCGTTTTACTCGGTTTTCCCTTTGTCAAATAAGTTTCCCAAAAATATATACTGTGGATCTCTAAGCTTTACTTAAAGAAATTAAATTATTCGGGCTTTCTGTTTCAGTTGGTGAAATAAAAAAGGGCAAAGTTTTCTCTTTTTTCCTTTGTTAATGATTAAACTGTTTGTTTAAGCTTGCAAATTTGCTTTTGCAAAATTATTTTTATTCAATTAATTACCGACAGTTTTGCTTTGAAAAAAATTCGAGATTCTCTTTTTTTAATGATAAGTGCTTTGTTTTCAGATAGTCACAGAAGTATTTACTTGTTTTATTTATGGGATAAATTTGTACGGATTAATAAAATTTAAATAAAACAACTTTTTAAATCATTTACTGAAGTTAATCTCAATTTATTTAGAGGGAAAAAGTTAATTTACTTTGGTGATGAGGTTATATAAATAAAGTTAAATGATGAAGGGAAGAAAAAGATTTTTTTAGTGGGGAGAAAATACTTTTTGGGGAGGATAAGCTAAATGTAAATTTATAATTAATGTAAAACAATATATTTTTCGGTGAGTATCATATATATTTATAGCATTTGAATATAATCTTTATGATATAATATTCTCATTGAATTAAATTTTTGCCATAAACTTGAAAGTTTGAAATAGAATCATTATGAATTCTTAATGTTATCGTAATGCAACTTTTTCTAATGGGAATTCATTATTTCTTTATAAATGATATTATGAAATTTCAAAATCAGGGTAACATGTTAATTTTACTATTACCTTTGTAAACCGATTACTAATAATAATTATCAATTAAAGTACTGCTTGTATCCATTTTGTTTTGTGTTACATATGGAATTAAACATTAATCAAACTATTCTGAAAAATTTTCTCAAAAAACAATTTTTAAGAAATTGTGATTTATTATGAAGCAATAATTAACGTTTACCTAATAATTTTTTTTAGATATTAAGCTATGAATTGTCATAAACATATTTTTGAAAAAAAAAAAAAAATCAAAATAAAATGAATAAATCCATTTTTGTCTTTTTTCATATTACAAAATTCTAAAATGAAATCATTGTTGATATGAATAATATAAATTAATACAATTTAAATAAATTAAATTAAATCTGATGAAAACATGAATAGTTGATGTTAATCTAATTAGCTTATTCACATAATATCAAGTTAAACCAAAATCTTCGTAATAGATTTAAACTAATTAATTTTACTAGTTTTATTCGCATTAAGTATATGATATATTTTGTAATCTTAGTCAAATTTGGAAAGTAATTTATATATATTTTATTTTATAATCAATCGTCTATTATTTCAACAAAATATTACCATGTTTATTTGAGAAATAATAAATAATTATTAATCTCATGTTTCAAAAATAAGTTCTTCTTTATAATCTTCATTATTTATTTATCAGGCGTGTTATATAAATTTATATAAACTTGATGATGAATTCGTTGATTGATATTAAAGGTCTCCGCTCTGATCGATTTGTTGACTCTCGCGTGCACATTAAATCGCTTGGAATTAACTTTTATTACCGCTCATACGCGGATCACGTCACACATTTACAATTTATTTATTATGAATGTTTTATTTTCTCTTACCATGTACAGAATAAAAACATTTTTTTTTCAGGTAGCCGAGCCCAGATGATTAAATTGGTTGGTTAAAATTTTCATAATTTTAAAGCACCGGCGTCACGCGATGGTAAAAGGAGCTTCTGTCTGAGCGAGTGAATATTACGGATGAGGGCAACTCGTCCTGCAAGCTTTACAACCTCGTTTGAAAAATTGATCCTGTTATTTTCGCAGCAATGTATGCCTTTCTTACGATCGAACGGCCCGCATATCAATGCGTTTTGTGTGGATACGATCATCCAATCAGCGAACAGAAATGAATAAATTTTCAAACAGCAAATTTTATTCTAAATTATTTTTCTTAAACAAAAAAACAATACAAATAAATATAAACAAATTGTCATGATTTCTGTCCATCCATTATGTTGCTTGACTTTTTTGCAAAAATAAAAGTTTAAATTTAAATTAAAAATTGTCTTTCCAGCTGACGTTTTTTGTAATTAAAAATTACACGACAAGAAATGGATCGCTAATTCATAAGTTAAAATAAATTGTAAGTTTAACACGAATTTGAGCGCGATTCAGTTTCATTTCGCTCGAAAATTGTTCATTCAACATTCATCATTATTAATGTCCTCGTTTGGCGTGCGAAGTTATTCAGTTACCAAAAGGGCTGAAGCTCGATTTTTTAGAGTTCAACTCGGGCTTTATTTATTGACGGCAAAAATTCAACTTATGGCTTAAATTTACTCTCGCTCATGAATTTGCAAGAGTTAAATTCACACGATGCACCAGGCCAGCACGCGTGCACTTTTTTCAAGATAAAGTGGCAATCGACTGCATATGAGATTGGCTTACTTCAAAGAACACTCTTAAGTTCAATGAAATTCAACATTTTTTTGAGTGAAATTACACTTGCTGCAAAATAAAAGACAAAAAAATACTTCCAAAATAATAGCAGCCACGTAACTTGTGTTGAAATTTAATATAGTGTGTGAGAAAAAAAAATTATAACGAATAATGCAAAATTTTATTGCAGAGAATTGTGTTCTCTCGAGTTCGTTGAAGAAGAACAGGATGCTTTTGGTGGCTGATGCGAATTGAATCATGGGGGCGTTTTAGCGTCTACGTGGGCTGCATTCAAAATTTAAATCCTCGCAATGGCACGCTCCTCTGTCGTATATTTTAACTTGCGGTGTTGCGGCTTGTTGCTGCCCATTTTTTTCACACCTCACATTCAAATGTGTACGCTCTTCAAATAAATTTCTAGCTTTGTATGATTACGCCTCATTAAGCTCAAAAATTTCATCTTCAGTAACTTGTCAAAACAACACTTGGCTTGTGTGTAAAAAAAAAGATGAATGTAATAGTGTTGCTCAAAGTTGTACGTCGATGGCAAAAGTTTTCAACATTTATTTTACGCTTGTTAAAAAATTTATTTGCCAAATGCTACTTTTTTAGAGGGGTATAAACATTTGATTTTTTGTTCTCATAAATATTATAATAATTTATTCTGAATAATTATAATAAATTTTTAGCATGTGAACAAATTTTAATTTTAGTTTGTTTCAAATAAATATCTTCTGAACTTATTTTTTTAATGGTGCGTTCAATTTTTTTAAACAATCTATTAGCATGACTGTTATTTGGAATTTTGTGGAGTGCTTTTTTTATTTTAAATATACATGTTTTTACACTATGACCAGATTTTTTTATTTACATTTTTATTTTACAATTTCTTTTCTACTTTTGAACAATTTCCCCGCTCAATTCTATTTTAACTTGTTAAACAAATTCTCTTTTCCATTTCATTCACATTCCACGTACTCAAATCAGCATACCGAACCATTTGGTCAAATCCTCCAAATCTCAATCACATTATTTTCGTTTACAATACGCCTTTTGAGTTGATTTTTCATTTATACTTTTTGAACGCTTCCTGTAATGCTGTATATATTATTTATATCGTCATTCGATTAACTTGAATAAAAATAAGTAAGATTTTATTTTTTTTTAAAAACTAAATTTAATACAGTACTCAGTGACATGATATATTTATACACATCTCTTGATTGGTGTACAGGGTGATTTTTTTTATGTAGAAGTCGGAAGTATGGTGAATAATTTGAGACTGCAAATTTGAAGTATTTTAGAAGTTTAGGAACACCTAAATGTCACTTTTATGAGTTAAATTTCTCAGGTTATCAAAATGTCAACAAAAAATGAAGAAATTCGACATTTGAAACTAATTTTTAGTGTTAAATTTGCAGCACCACATTATTCACCATTCTCCCGTCTCCGATATCGAAAAAAATCACCCTGTATTTATAAAGTGAAGGTTTTTGCAAAAGTGCACAACTATATAAGCTGCTTCCCTGAATGAAATTAATTTTCAACTTTATAATAAGTAAAAATGTCTTATTGCGCTAAATATCATAAGCAGTTAGCGATGATAATCTTCAGGTAATGGTTTTTAAGATAATAAAAGACACGAAACGGTCACGTTCAATTTCACTCGACTCATTTCTTTTCTTTCTCTTCACTTTGAGCACTGATAGCTTCAAAGAACTATTCTATCATTCCTGTTGATCGTATTTTATTCAATTTCTATATCGGTATCTGCATATCTTTGTCTGATATCGTGTTATCTCGTCTTTTCTTATGAATAAAACAAATAGCTAACAAAAAAAATTGCAAATCCATTTTGTTTAAAGAATCGTTATCCACATCTTTAACGATATATATTTTTTGTTCATGCACCGTTTATACTTTATTGTTGTATTTCATTTTTACATTGTCAGAAAAAGTAACTAAATTTTGAATTTAAATATTTTACGTTTATATGTTTGTACTTGACTTTGAGTTGGTCGTAAAATTTTCTTTAACTGGCACTGATAAGTTGTTTTAAAAAAACATACAATTTAAATCAATTGATTATGATTCAAGGATCTTTCAAATTTGCCAGTGAAGAAACTGAATAACAAATAATTCGCATTCATTGAGAAATAAAGCCGATGCTGCCTCAAAAGCATCCCGGCAGATTCCACACTAATACCGCTCAACAATAATAGAAAACACGGGATTTTAAGTTGTTTCACATACTATTCGTAGTTCAGATTAAGCCGACAAATGGTTCAAAGAATAACTCGAGAAATCAATGCGGAAATCATTTGTTTGCTGTTTTTTTAATACACAATTGATATGAATTGACAAAAAAACTTGTTTTGAATGTTTTTTTACGTTGACTGTTAATAAAAATAAGTTTAAATTAATTGATTTTTCAACTTTAGATTGATTGTTAATTTAGTCCTGGCTTCAGTGAAAATGGGTTTTAAAAACAGGTCAATATACAAAAGTAATTTACATTAATTGGATTTAAAAATCATAGATATAAATACTCTGAAGAATTGATTCTGAAAGTGTACAGATGGTATACAACGAAAAACAATTTCCCAGAATTTTTGCAAACAATCGAACAATAATTTTGTGCGGCTGTGCGTTAGCGAAACTTTCCTTAAATTAAAGAGAGAACAAATATGTGGATTATTTGTTTTTCAACTTTGAAAGGACGTGTGATTCTATTTCAAATCGAATGCTACGGTAACACTCAATTTACAGGGAAATCGTTTCAAGTTAAGATTTTTTTATTTTTTTTTATTTTCATAGCAATTAAACTTACGAATAGTGTAGATTTTAAAAGACTGATTGACAAATGTCATTCTACTTTTTTTTAATACTTATTATTTCGTGGTTTTAGACTATTATTTTTTTGAAATTTAAAATCAATAAAGTTTAATTGTCAATTTTTATTGTACATAATTATTGAAACTAAAAAAAATTATAAACAAAAACTAATTATTATTTTGTATTGAGTTTTGAATTTGGATTTGTAATTTTGAAAATAAAATCTGTGTAGAATTGTAAAATCGTTTCTTTAAAGTAAATTATACTTTTTGTAAAACAAAAGTTTCATGCAAGTTAAAATACTTTGCACGTAAGAATTTTCTTAGATTTTGAAATATTTATGATGTGTGTGTTAGTACCTTTGTTTAATTAAATGCATATTTGCTGTAGAATATTATGACAATTGTATTAACGGTTATTGTTTCTGTAAATTATGGCATTGTGTTTAAAATACCATGTCATTGAAACTTAAGTATTAGATATACATTAGACCACTGTGGCTGTCTAGTTTCATTCCCAAACTTGGTTGCTGAACTCAAATAAGAGTTGTAGAATCGTGCTTAGAAAAAATTCATAACCCAGATTAAGGTTACATAAGTTTTCGTAAATGTTAACCAGTTTCTTGAACAAAACTTTACTAACTTAAATTTTAATTTAAGTAATACAAGGATTTTGTACAAGCTTACATTTTTAAAAACTTCAATTTTGTGAACAAAAATATATAATTTTTTGTGGCAGCTTTCCATACACTTTGCTCATTTCTTGTAACCAATTTCTTACTAGGGCTTCATTAATCATTTTACAGTGTAAATACGCTTGTTATAAAAACTTATTCCAAAGTAAACTTGATTTTACAAAAATATAACGTCTTAATTAATAAAAAGTATGAAAATAATTTTAATTTAAACGATATTTTTAAAATTCATGAAAAGTATAAAAAAAGTAATAATAGTACACAAAAAAAAATATTCTCAACGAATAATTATGTTAGACAACACAAAAGCATTTTAATAACATTTTCGCAATATTGTTGTGTAATTATGCTGATCCCTAACCAATTTGCACCGAAATGAAGAATGAGAGAAAGAGGTGCACAAAGCGGACAACAATTTTGCGAAGTTGGAAAAATTATTTACGTATTCCAACGGTATTTTTCGTTTTATTCATTTATTTTTTCACATCCGCTTTTTTGTTTCGCCGATGTCGATTAAACGAGATTTTAAAACAGTGAATCGCAGCTTTATATATATATTTATATAACTCGTTCGAGAAATTTACTGAACGTAGTAAAATGACAACGGGTCACAGGGCAGGATATTGACAAGAAAACAAAAAAAGCCCAAGCCAACTCTTAAAGAAAGAAAATGATTCCACTCTCTATATATAAATATAAATCAATTTTGGGTCCTGTTCTCTATATATAAATCTTATTTTTCAATTGACAATCAAAATGCAACGTGACACGTTTCAATATATTAATACAATTTTACTATGATAAAAATTCTTAGGTGGAAAAATATTTCGGTGGTATGCCGGCATTTTGGACCAAATTTTTTCAATTTGTCCCGAGCCAGTCACCTTGATGCAACATATTTGAAATCGCATATCTCAAGTAACTGAAACTCTGAGCTGCATATTCCGTGCAAACGTATTTCAATAATTTGAAATTCCTTTCTTATCTTAAATCAGTATTTACGCGGTATTCTTGGTACTAATTTTCAACTTAAATTTTTCAAGCAAAAGTGTATATATATTTTTTTTCTTTTTTTTTATAAAGTCAAGTGCACTTTGTTAAAATGTTGGGATACTGAAAATAAATTTCGATCAAATATGCTTGCTGCGGTGAAAAGAAGCATTTTCAAGCAAAGAGTCGTTGAATTACGGGAATAGGAAGAATCCTAACGTAGCCGAATATCAGACTTGTACGGGGCATGCGCACAAAATTCAATGTGATGATGTTCGTGAAGGTTATAGAGGATGTGTGAGCCGATGAAATTGTCGTGGTGAATCAGCACCTTTTCCCCAGATATTCCTGCCCTTTTCTTATGAATTTTCGAGTAATTGTTGTGCTGGCTACGAAATGACTGTAATTTGGCTCTGGGGAGAGAGAGAAAGAGAGTGGCATTAAATTTTTGAAAACTTTTCGATTAAGAAAACCAGGAAAAAATCTTGACTTTCCAAACAGTTTTAAAAAATTTAACTAGTTCAAAATCAATTATATTTTAGGCCATTTTTAAAAAAATTTCATTGATTTTGAAAAACACTTTTTGTGACAAGCAAAATATTTGAACGATTTTCAATTTACATCACTCAGAAATTTCACTTCCAAAGATTGAACTCTGACCTTGCAGCGAAATTCTTTTACAATAAAAACAACCTGTTTGATAAACTTTCTGTTATTACAATAAAAGCTATGAAAAAGAAGCATTTATTAACTTTGTTTCCAACTTTTGACGTTTAATAGACTATTTCTCACCCAACATTTTCTAGAAAACTTACAAAACATTTTTCCAATTATTTCGTGGGCAAAAAAGAAGGTCATCAAACGAAACAACCTCGAAACCAAAAACGAAATCCTCTAAAAGTCCTCAAATACTTTTTAAAAGAATCCTCTTTTAAACTTGCAAACAAAAAAAATTATCGACACTGTACAAAAAGGTTGCATTCAGTTTATAATTTTAAGAGAAAAATTTACACAGATTTTTTCAATAATTTTCATTGAAAATATAATTAAAAAATAAAAAACAAATTGTTTGTTTCAATTAATAAAGTTATTTTTTGTGCGTAATTGTGTCTAAAAATTCTCAATTATTATTATGTCTCTTCTTTATTGCTTGAGCGGTCATTTTGCGCAGCCGAATTCTGGCAGCGTTGGGTTAAACAGTTTCCTCCGGGGTGGGAACCAAAAACGTGCTCCTGTTCACAGTGCGCCAGCGCTTCAATTCTCAGTTAGCGCTCACAGCTCGAACAAGCCAGACGAGCTTTTCAGCTTGTGTTCACGGTCGCCGGCTGAAACAATGCTTATCAACTCGACAAAAAATTGTTGAACTTTTTTCTCTCGCATCTGCTGAATAAAAAAACATAAAATTATTTTTGTTTACCCAAAAAAGTATTCAGTTTAAAATAATATGCCAGTTAATTTTCGCGCTGATTAATTAATCAGCCGAAATGGAACATTTATGACGACTGGTTTCAATTGCCATAAAGTCTGAGCCAAGTTGCGCCGCGAGCAGAAGATGCCGAGAAATAATTAATGCGATTTGCAAATTGAAATGACGGAGCGAGAGGCCTTATGATTTGCGCGAGCTGAGAAATTCGAGGTGCAAAAGTGACGAAAATGTGTGTGCGAACGCTGCTGTTGGGTATTTTAAGTACTCTTGTAGTTATTCACGGTGAGTTACACTTCTTTCTTGTGTTAACTATTTTTTCTTCTTCTTTCTTAACAAACATTCAAATAAGATATGGGATTAATTTTTTATCGGAAAAATTTCAATTCCAAGTGGATCGTAATTTTGCATACTCTTTGAGTAATGAATGAGTTTTACTTTGATATTTTTTGGGACCTCTGTCAGTTGCAATTTATCGCTTTTGTAATTTACGAAAGTTTCTTTAGTTTTAAATGCTTTTTTAAGATTCAATTTTTTTCAGGTTTAAATGTTCATTAGTTAAACATCTTTTAGCCTTTGAATTGAATGTAGTTTTATTTTGTTCTAGTTTTAAATTTTTTGGAGTCTTAAATTTGCATACATTGACATTTTCTGAGATTGATATTATTTATTGCATCTAGTTTTTCTTTCTTTTAAATTTATTTTAGCAAAAGATTTATGTATGTTTTGACATTGGTACGTACAAGAAAAGACATATTTATTTTAGATTCATATGATAGTAAATTTAAAAGAGCATTGTATTACACAATTCGGAAACGAGAAAAATGTGAATAAACTGTAACCAATAATAAACCTACGACATTTAAAAAACAAATTAACCTCAAAAACGTAGATTGACATTGATTGTGTGCTGGATTAACGTGAAGTGTCATTAGATCAAGATGTTTACACTGAACATAAAATTGAATGTAGATTTAAAGCCAACATTTTTCCCACTTTATTAAGCTATTTACGGTACCTTTTTAAGATGAAATTTTGTTTATTACCCTACATTTCAGATTTTATAATTATACCGTGTTTCATAAAAGAAAGTTATCAAGCTGCTAGATATTTTGTTATAAATTAGTTTATTTTAATTTTATCTATTTTATAATTGAAAATTAAAAAATAAATTAATAAATAAATAAATTTGTTGCATCTCAGTTTCCTTGTTTCTTTTACTTGATACTGAGTTTTAATAAAAAAATGATTATTTCTATTTTAATCAGATTTCAATTTCATTTATTTTATGAAATACATATTTTAAATCAAATATATACATTTTTAATCAAATATCAATAAATTTTAATAAAATTGCTTGATTGATTAATTACCGATTTTCACTTTATTTTATCCTCTTTTTTTTGGTTCATTCCTTTATTATACTTTTTTCACACTACCTTTGGTTACTACATTTTAGCAATTTAAAAAGTGCATTCATTTGTATGAAAATTGGATTCTTGTTAATTTTAATTTCACACTTGAACTTGATCTCTTTAAAGGGTATTGTTCGATGGATCAGCACTTTTCCGCTTTAATTAATAAATGTACCAAGTAGTGACATCCTGAGGTACATGATAATTAATTTTTATCGCAATGAATTGCCATTGAAAGTTCGATAGCTCAATGAGCAGCTTAAACCACACGATAGTTAGAAATAGAATGATCGAAATCGGATAAATTTAGAATCAGTTTAGCATGATCATTTAAAAGCTTTGCACTCTAATCACTGTACGTTTTCATGCGCATCTAATTAACTGCGCGATATCACTTATCGCTTATTTCGCGCATACAATTTAATCGCTGAAAAGGGGGAAACCGTAATTAAACAAGCTAAACTGTTGATAACAATCAACGTTAACACAAAATCGATCAATTTTTACGATTTATTTAATGTTAGAATACTCAAAATCATACATGTACATTTTTGTTATTAAACAAAACTTTTATAACAAATTCAGAAAGTAAAATTTTTGTATTCTCAAATTTTATATATAAAATTAAAACAAATTAATCAGTAAGTTATGTAATTTTTATTTTGTCTTCTGAAAAAAATACAACATTGTGAAAAAAACTTTTTTAAAGTACAATTTTTAGCTTCAACATTGTGGCAAATTTTACACCTTGCATTACACAATTTTTTGCCACGACCTTCCAGCCGCCAATTTTCGCTCTTAAGATAATTTTTGTAAGAGCTTCATTCCGCCACTTTGCTTTACAGTCTTTAATACTGGCTGATTAGTTATATATGGCTTTATCTCAAGAGAGAATTCCGACTGCTGAGACTGCATTCTTACGTATAATCCACTTCATTTAACATTCTTCTTTGATAAAACTAAATCCACTGTTACTGTTGCTTATGACAATAAAAATGCCTTTTGTCACTCGCAATTCGTCAATCCAGAGGAGCAACATTTTTTGACAAAAACACGATAAATCAGTGGGTTATTAAAAAAATTATTAACAAAACCGCAGTTTCCACAAAAGTAAATTTAGTTGGTGTAATTTTTTCAAACAATTTTTTAATCAAACAATTGTTTATAATTCAATTCAATTTGTCCACAATTTCTATATAAATTTTTTAATGGAACCAAATAATAAATATTATTTATTTTAATTAAAAAAAGAACGGTTTTAAGACAGCTTTTAATATCCATCGAATATCTGGTGAATTGATATATTGATCGATGATGAGCATCAAATTAAATTCTGCGAAGTAATCCGGTTAAAATAAATAATACTGTTTTTCAATTTATAATATTCTTATTTTTTTAAAATCCCTTCGCTGCTAGTAAAACTGTAACAAACGATTTCTCTTTTACAAAAGCGATGCTTTAAATGAAGTGCTCATTAATGACAAATGAAAGGAAAGTGACTTTTGTCAATTGGAAACAGAAATTCAATGTTGTTCTCGATTGAGAAAAAATTGAATTAGTTCGATTAATTGTACTGAAATTTAAGTAACTTAAATAAGAAGAACAACTAAGTTTTTTTTATTTGTAATAATTTGTTTTCATCTCTGCTGGTAAAATTACATAAAATTTAAATAAAATTTACAGGTATTGAATAACCGAACACCGAAAAGCATGTACATTTTGATTGCTTCGACTAAGAATATATTTTGCCTACCAAAAACAGGAGTTAAGTCAACGTGCGAGCAGACCATTAAGACTGCTATGGTGTGTTAAAATCAACAGTTTTAATCGGCCAATCAAATCTCCTTTAATTGCTTCACCTATACCTTTCAAATACACTGATACATAAATTTCACTGTTGTATAGAGTCAAATTTGCTGAAAGATAAGACAATATGTGTTTTGAAAAACACCTCAATTTAGTATACATTTGATTTTTTATTAATAATAAATTTAACTTTACTTAAGTAACATCCTTAATTTTGAATACACACTGTTTTGGATTGTAATTTTATAACCTATAATTTGATGTAAGCTATAAATTTGCTATAAAATTGGGAGCTTTCTTTTAAAAAATAAAGTTTCATCAGCAACGCCATCTCAGGTGAAAACTTATAGCATCATTTTGTTGTCTACTTAAGCTAACAAATTTTATTTAAATCTTTCGTAAATGTAAGTTGAAATTTTTACAAAAAAAAAAAAAAAACGAATTGTTAATTGAAATGAAAAATACTTGTGGTAAAAAAATTTGCTGGTGTCAGTATCAACATAGAAATGCAACAATAAAATCGAGATGTTTAACACCGACAAAAAATAATGCTTGGCAAATTTATCTACAAATGCGTATGAAATTTCATTCATGCAGGACGAATAACCTCTGTGTAATCTCGTTTACACTTGTTTGTGTGTGCACACACAATATTTCCCTCGTTCAGTATACATTATACGTTTTTTTTTCATTTACTGCTCATTTTTGCAGCCAAGAATGTACACATACTCTTGCGTTAATCAACAGCACAT
>JABFPM010000750.1:0-25277 GCA_022817325.1 Idris sp. 1 HC-2018 | reverse complement strand
AAAAAAAAAAAAAAAAAAAAAAAAAAAAAAAAAAAAAAAAAAAAAAAAAAAAAAAAAAAACCCGTGTACGTTAAAATCAAACTAAATTGACAATACGCACACCCAAATTAGAGAATATTTTTATATATATAAAATATTTTATATATATGCACATATATATATTATATTAAATATATATAATTTTGTTGCTTTTCTTGTTACATATATATAATTTGTTGTATTTATATATGTATATATTTATACGTTAAGTATTGTACAATGTGATCTCTAAGCGTAATCAGACAGAATCTAAAATATGTACTTGTTCAAATTACACATCGTGGACTTGTATTCCGTCACACTGTCGACACTTTGTTACTAATACTTTCGATCTTTGTTCTCATGCGTGTGTGCACAAAGTCTTTCGTTAGGATCGAACTTATTTGCTTATTAATTTTCTCGAAATAAATATCTCATTTGTAATAATTATTCTATAAGTATTTCATTCAAAAAAATAATAAAAAAAACATTCGAGTAGTTGGTTATATTATTATTGGTTATCGTTGACCAGGTGACAGGGGTGTTAAGGACACAAAAATACATACACAAATTGGACATCGGGCGAGGTGATCCAGGAATGGAAAAAAAAGTTAAAAAAAAAGGACTAAAGTTTGGCTTAATGAGAATTACACGTTGACAATGGTCACAGTGCATCGCGATGATAAACCCAGTTCTTTTGAGTATGTGTGAACCTATGTGACAGCCATTGCTGCTCCAATAACTGATATCTTCCTTGACTTAAATACAAAGGTTTACCACGTCTGAAATTATACAACAAAATTCATTAGTAATGAAGTTACATAAATTAATTTATTAATGAGAGTTTAATATAAATATTTACTTGAGATCTCTATCTTCTTCTGCAAAATCATCCAGAAATAACGATCCCCAGAGACAAGCTCGCCTTCCACAAACTATTATAATATAAGTTGATGTTACTTCTAAGAAAATTCCAGTGCCACCTCCACATTCATTTGAATGCTGCAAAATATTTGAATTAATATATTTTCTATGTGAAATATAAAATTTATTTTTATATCGATCTAAACGGTATACAAAATTTTAAAAGATCAGTAATGAAAAAACTATTAATAAAAAATAAAAAATAAACTATTTTATACTTTAGAATGTCGTGGTTTAGTCATATGTGACAAAAACCAAAATTTCAATAAAAAATAAAAATAAAACCAGCGGGTTAAATTGAGAATCACAATTTCTTTTAGTTTCTTATCGAGTCGTGACTAACTTATAAAACAAAACTATATTTTAAAAAAACGAATTAATATAAATAAACTTAAAAATTAGAATATTTACAAATATTTCGAACGTTTTATAAATTTTAAATGTAATTGGAGAATTTATTTCATTTTTACATTTGGATTTTTTGATTTGAATGTAAAAATAAGATACATTTTTCAATTAAATATAAGATTTATTTGTTGAAACTTACCCTCACTGTCTCACAAACATTTGATTGTTTGCAACAACTTTGTTTAAGACACACTATCGTACCACACAGCAAACATATGCTAATGTCTTTTGGTACTGATTTACACTCAGTACACTGTCTCTTGTGGTAATACTGCAAAGTTGAAAACAAATTAGTAAATTTAAATTTCATAAAAGATAAATTTAAATGTAATACATACATTTAATATTTAAGTTCAATACAGACAAAATTAAATTCTATATACATTTTAAAATGAGTAAATTAATTTTGTTTCTTTTTAAGTATTTTCATAATTACCGTAAATATTTTTTCATATTCTCTTGGAAGACCTAGGAGTTTTGGCATCTGCCATGCAACGTGATGGGATTTCGAAAGTACCCTCGCATCTTCGGGATGACGTTCAATAAAAACAGCCAGCTGAAAGAACCACGACATTGGAACGACCATGTGATCTTCTTCGTCGATCCAGGGCATTGCTTTTGCGGGGTCAAATAAATCAGCAATGTTCCAACACTTGGAGGCGTACTGCCACTGACAAGTGATGTCCAAATACATCGAGAGACTGTCAAACTCGATGTCTGGGTTTTCGATCTGAGGTAACTCTTGTTCGTACAAGTGGTATCGCATCAGTGAAGATATTCTCAAGAACGGCAGACACAAAGTTTTCACCTTAAAACGTAATACAAATTAGTTAAAAGTTAACAAAAATAATTAGAGTACTAAAAATGTATATAAAAGAATTACTCTTTTCTGTAGCGCATCGACAAGTTCCCAATTTGATTTTTGCCCTGGCACACATGATTTCTCGTCCTTCTCGTAAAGTTGAGTGCTTTCGAAAAACGCAATCACAGTTTCTAAAGCTGTTAAAAATGGTCTCGTTTGCGCCTTGGCTCGGACGGGAGATTCGGCTAGTTGTCTGATATTTTGTCTATCACTGGGAGTTAGTTCGCAACTCACTTGCAAAAGCACTTGGTAGTACAATAAGTTATACAGCACTTTGACAACCGTAGAAAAATAAACTGTAACAAAGTTTTTTTTTTATAAAATATTAGTTTTACAAAAAATTAAAAAATTGTTTCATCAATTTTTTCTACACACAAAAAGTATATATATTCTAAATAAAAAATCAAATAAGTTAGTTACTTCGATCCAAGTGCAATGGGAGCAGCAAGATAAATTGTATGAGTAGACAGATGGGGTCCCTTAGTAACAGAGGAACGTCTTTTGAGAGTAACGTTACCGCAGTGTTGGACGAACTCTCTGACGGAAGTTGGGTCAACTGTTGCCAGACATTATGCGTCGACCATGATGCCAGAACTTTTGAATGAACTGCTAGTACGTGAAGCAGAGCAACTGCAAAAATTTATTTTTATTAATTTAACATTCATGTTTATTGTATAATAATTTTTAATTTTTTGTTGTTCAATTACCCATGCAATCTCGCTTTGGTATTAGCTGTGTCGAATGAGGAACGCAGAGTGAGTTTCCTCGTTGAACGAGTTCAATTTCAAAATTTGTCCTCGCAACAGATGTGACAAATAGGAAGAAGCTTTGGTGACTAGGCATAAACTTTGACGGCGAACAGCAACCCATTATGTCCTCCATTGCTTTTCCCATAGCAACGGATAAATTTGACACCTATAAATCGAGAAGAAATATAAAAAACTTAAAAAATTTTTTCGAATACAATCGAATGTTCAAAATTCAAAATTATGATAAAATGGTGTTGAAAAATGATACTTTTGAAATGGTGTAGGGCTAGAAAAATGTGTCTCTTCATTGAACACTAAAATTGTAATATAGTCTGACAAACACAATGATTCCTCGAGATAAAAAAGAAACATTAAAAGCAATGATTTAAAACGCGTGGATGCTGGGTAAAAGTTGTCGTATACTCACCTTCTACACAATAGACAATTTTACAAAGAAAAAGAACATTTCTTTAGTAATTATACTTTTTAAAAATGAGAATTACGGATTTTTTTTCAAGAATTTCTTTTTTTTTATCAAAATCACCCGTAAAACTGATTTTGATTTTATCAAAAATTTGAATTGTTGAATTATAAATTGTACTGTAAATGTTGAATTAGAAACTTACAGGATATTTTTCCATTTCCTTCAGAAATACGCTCAGCTCCACAACGAGCCTTTCCATAGACGTTTGTTTTGCCTTCACAATTGCAGATCTGTCGCCCATTTTCGGTGAGAGGGGTAAAACGGAATTTGCCGTCTGTCGACAAAAAGGACACAAATATTCGCCTGACTCGACGGCCAAACTTTGCTGTCTCTGTTGAGTTCGCAGTGATTGCAAATACGACTTCAAACAGTCGAGATGTAAATGATGACCGCAGGTTTGCACGTGAATACCACCTTCCCAACCGGTATTCACAGTAAGCAACCATGCATTCTACAAGAAAAAAGTTTAATATTAAAATCGATTACAAATATTTTAAAATTGTAAATAATTTCAGTAAATTAACCCATTTTTGTTCTGTTGAATTTTTGCTATGGTCTGAACTTGTAAAAGTAAGGGGAGAACACCATTTAATTATTCTTTAAAAAAAAGACTTCAACTAAAACTTTTTTGACCTGCAAAATTATTGGAAATAAGCTCTGTAGCAAATGCTAAGAAAAGCAAGTGAAAGACTTTTAAAAATAAAAATGATTCCATTGGTGTAATCACGTATACAAAAAAATTGTTTCAATTTGTCATTTTCAAGCTTTTCTTAAACAAATCTTAATATTTTTTAATTTTGTACCAAACATTTATTGAACATAAATGTGAATTGCCATATTTATGAGAAATGGCAGTATTTTGCATATCCTTTGCCATATGTATAGATAAATAGATAATGTAAATTTCTAAGTTAAAACATTAAAGGTCTGTTTGCAAGTGATTTGAATCGAATTTTTTTCCTTTAAATTAAAACTCTTACAGTTTACTATCCTGAAATTCGTTTGATTTTTTGATGATTATATTGTTAGATATGATTTTTTAATTACAATACTGCATTTTACGTACATTACAAATTTTTTTCTTTTTTATAATCAAATTCTGCAACAAGGGGCCCTACCTATAAACGTATCTTAAAGAGAAAAATGTAAAATATCTGTACAATTTTTTCGGATTTTTTAATGAGTGATTAAGTAGTAACTTTTACATTGGACAAAAAATACTATATATTCTAGAGTTTATAATTTTTATAAGGAAAATGTTCATTATCTTACATCATCAAAATGTGTACTAAATCTGCTGGTCCAGGCAGCAAAATTCGAAAGACGAGTTCCCTGTTTGGGAACTGGTGGATCAGAGTCCGATGTGGGCAGCATCAAACGTTCGTTTTGATCTCTTTGATGTGCTAGTACACTAGTTGGCTATAAATAAAATTGTCATTAATAAAACAATTTTCAATTTTGTTGAGTTTAAAACAAAATTAAAATACTTTACCTGCAGAAGAACAATCAAACCCATCGGTTTGTCTTCTGTGCTAGGTGTCGTTTGATTGCAAATAACACAATCATATTCTTTTTTACTAACTAGAGTAGCTGGTCCCTCGCCTTGGTCCCAATCCATAGAAACACCAGCTTCGTCTACAAAAATATTTAAACAGAATATACAAATTCTAATCCAAATATAAAGAATCTTAAAACTGTCAGATTTTTGACAAACTGAATTTAATTTTTTTTCTTTTCTAGAATTTAAATGTGAACAGAAAAAGAGGGAAGAATTTTCTAAACAAATTGACTGAAATAAAAACTGCTTTCTTCTACATTACTATTATAAAATAAAAAATCGAAGCTCACCAGTTTCCATAGCCTTTTCCATAAACTGTCTCTGCTTGTTAGCAAACTCTTGCATAAGTTTTTGCTGCCTCTCCTTCGCTCGTCTCCGTTTTTCCTCTTTTTCGTGGATCTCCTTTTCCCTCTGTTCGTCATCGTAGTTTTTCATTTTCGGCCACAAAGTGTTTCTCGTTTCCAAAATAAAGTCTCGACACATTGGATCAAGCTTGGCAATTTTATTGAGCAATTGTCCGATGAAGAACGGTCCATCGCCGATTCGGGATTCCATTGATGTTGCCTCGGCGGAACTGCTTTCCGCGTTACTGCTTCCGGGGTCGACCTCCATATCGCAGCTCTTCGACTGGGATATAGGCTCGGGATTATAACTGTCCGGAACGGCGGATAATTGCGAGTGCAGTTTCAGTAACAAGGAAATTATGCTCTCATCGATTCGCACAGATTGGGGCTGACAAGACGCATTCTGTAATGGCATGAACTTCAATATAACATTAATATCATTTTTCAAACTTGAATTTTTTATTGTTATTTTATTTTTGTTTGAAAAAAAGTTTTTGTACTTGATTTATTTTATTGTAATTAATTATTGAAAAGTACCTGTGATGCACGAGACTTGTAATGTTTGAACGGTGCGAATTCGGTGGCAATGTCAGATGAATTTGATTGATTGAAATTTGTGTTAGCAGCTACGATCTCATTTCCGGCCATGACAGCTGGTCTTTGAGGTGCTGGGGGCAATGCGGGTCTGCTGGTGGTTGTCGAATCATTTGACATACCTTTTAAAAGAGAATTAAATTATATTTTTTCTTCAATTTAATTAGAGTATAATGAATTTGTTTTTTTATTAAATTAAATAGAAAAATAAAATTAGTATTGTTAATTATTTCAAGACATATTTTAATCACACAGCAAACTTTCAATTTATTTCAACACCAAGTGTACATAAAAGTTAATTTTTTTCTTTCATTTTTAATTAGTTCTATTTTATTTTAAATAATTGTAAATCGATATCATTTATGAATAAATTTGACCCAAATTTAAGAAGACTAAATCAAAATTGTTTGAAATATGTAATTAAAGTACAGCAATGTAATTTTCTCAGTGATAGAGTTAATTTTTTTTTGTAGGAATTTGAAAAATTGTCGTACTGATTGATGATGTGTGTGATTGAAGGTGAGGTAAAGCCTGTCTAACAGTTGACTGATAAACTCTTTGTATTAAAGGGGAAACAGCATCATTTTCGTTACTGCTTTGTGGAATCGCAACAACTCCATCTTCAGGCAAAATATCCATAACATATTCGTCTAAAAAAAATTTAGTTGCAAGTTAATAAGAACATTTCATTCCTTTTTTATTACACAACAAAAAATGAACTAAAACAATCGCGTAAAAGAACAACCAAAAACAGATAAATCTTTTATTACCACTAGTCGTGGGTATCGCGGATACAATGGAATCACTATCTGATTCGCCTGTAAACGCAACCAGAGGAAGTGCCAAGACCCCAGACTGAGGCTCTTCGGTGCCATCGTCGTTTAACATTATTATCTGGGGCATTTCTTCGGGTTCTTGCCATTCAATTTGTTCCACTAAAATTCATAAAAGAAAACTTAATTTCGTATACTTGAATTAAAAAAAAAAAAAAATAAAAAAAAATAATAATAATTATATAATAGAATACTTGGTGTAATTCTTGTTTCTGGATTTTGCACCATCATTACTCTTGGTATAATTGTTCTTAAATTTGTCGACAAGTCATTTGTTTCATAAAACGTACTTAGATCCATATCTTGTATCACACGTAGTGAGTCACCGCTGGTATAATGACAGAGTGGATTATCCTAAAAAAAAAAAAAAAAAAATGAAAACATTGTACTCATTGATTTTGATGACAAAATCATAAATTTTGTAAACTTTGTTTGACAAATTTAAAAGAAGTCTTACTGATTTATTTGGTATTTCTGCAGTCATCACTGACATTTCCAGTAAATATATCGTCAAAGCAAGCACTTGCTCAGACACATTGTGACCGTACACTGCTTTTTGTAAAATTATCAAAACCATTGCGTGAAAAACTTTTGAACGAAGCACTATGCGAGGATCATCGTAGTCTGGGGAGACTGGTGCTGGGTGTCGAAACGGTGGCCAGGGAGTGGATTTACATTTTCCTGTTTGTTTAACACTGAAAACAAAGAATTTATTACAATTTCGATAATTTATTTCAAAACGAAAAAAGAAAAAAAATACACACTATTCTGTAAATCGATCCATTGAAACTTGGAAATCTCTCCTATGAACAGCTCTAAGTAAAACATGTAATGGATCGTACAGTTCGTCCCAAACTCGGGGTTTCGGACCATACATGCCTTGCTGCATAATGTTTCCACTCATCTCAAGATTTGGAGCTCTGTACTGAGCAACCTACAAAATTTACAGTTTTTTATCAGCTAAAGTTCTAAAATTCGTAAATTTTTTTGTTTCAATTTTTATAATTACTTCAGATAGGACGGATTCAAAATCCCGATTTTGTGTGGTACCACAACGTTCGGGCATTAATTCCATAAGTTGACTGTGAGTTTTGTCACTCATACATAACAAAGTAACCATTTCTAAGCAAGACATTTCTGGATCTGATAAACCTGAAAGCAAATATTTAATAAATTATTTCATTTAGTCAAAAAAACTTGGATAAGAAAATAATTGTTAACAATTTTACCTAAATTTGTTCGCGTACTAACTAATGTGGCCAAAAATGTTAAACAACTTTCTAACATTGGTATATCGTGTTCTCCCTCCCGGTACTCATTTGGTGGCATATGATACCTAAGCAGACTCATCCAATCACGAACATGAAATCTATAACAAATTGTACACTTGTTTATAAAACAGTTACCTCATTCATGTTTCCAGTTTGAATACTATATACGCTTACATAAATTCTTAAGGAAAACAAAATATTGAAAGAATTGATAGTAAAAATCGCAAACCAATAGTGATTCATGTTATTCTAAAATACAGTATTCTAAAATTGATTCATACTTTTCAATAACTGTCTGAAGGAAACAATTAGCCGGCAATTTCGTAGCACAAATTTGAAGTAGATACAAATCAGCGTCAACCATAGAATTGCAAAAATTGCACTGTATGTACGTCATCGCTTGGCCCTTAATTTGAAGTCCATTGCGAACCCATAAGCCATTTAAAATTTCATAAAATGCCACCTGCAATAAAAAATGAAACTAAGTATTTGCAATAAAAACCACAGAGGAACAAATTTTAACTTTTTTCTTGTAACTCGGTTCTTTTTATGCTTAAACAGTTTATTTTGACCTGAAATTGAAGAAAATGAATATTAAAATGAATCTGATTTGTTTTTACAGGCAAAATACACTGCATATAAAAATTAGCGAAAAAAATTCATTTTTGTTCAATCAAATACAAAACCATCTGGTGCCTATTTTTGACAATTTGTATTGAATGTAGCATTAAGTAAAGGTTTTAAGCTTTCTTTTCCTCTCTTAAAAATGAATTCTCGATAGAAAATAACGAAATTACAGTATTATGAAAATTAGCAAATTTTTGGAAATTTTTAGAGGGGCTCTAATTTTTGTGCGAAATGTGCTTTCCCTGTAAAACCAAATCAGTTTTATTTGAAAATGAATTTTTTTTTTATTTTAGTACAAAATAAACCATTTAGGCATAAAAAGAACTTCATGACAGAAGTTAAATTTTGTTCCTCTGTGTAAAATATTAATATTTAAATTTGATATCCTGGCCATAAAACCAAATCAGTATAATTTTATCATTGAATTTCCTTTATTTTGGGTACAAATAAAACAATTGCACGTAAAAATAACCGAGTCACAAAATAGTGTTTAATTGTGTTATCTTTCGAACACAACTCATCATATTATCTGGATATTACAAACTACTGTCTAATATTTAATTATCTGATTTTCCAAGTATAGTTAATTTAAACATAAGATTGAAATTATTTCTATTTCTGCATATGGAAACTTTAGAATTTTGCAAATGTCTTTGTATAAGCCTAATAAACATTGATGGACATTTTGGTTGTTTGTTAATTCACCTTTCGTTTGTTGTTATCAACTAATTAAATAATATTGTGCTGATTATTTCATAAACAATTACAATTATGTCCGCTCATGTTGCTACGCAATTGCCGGGATTTTGCAAAGTGGTTATGTCCTCAATTAAAATTTGAACTAACTTTGATCATACATTGTTACAAATAATTTTTCCTTTGTTGCTTAATTGTTAATAACAAATAAAAGAGTATTGATTAGCAATTGAAATGTATATCATTATTTATTTGCATGATTGCAAAATGGGAAATATCTAAGTACATCACCACTTGATTTTTTTCTGTTTTTTATTTAATAAAAATGGTTAATTGCAATGAATAAATTAATAAATTTTTCATTTAAACTAAATTAAATTTTCGAATGAGAACCACTGCTTTTAAATACTATTTGTTTGTATTAAGAAAAAAAGAGGATTATAAATTTATCTTGATTATAATTTTTTACTCAATTGGGAATAGCGCTTCATAATTACGTAGGCGTTGCAAAAAAAAAAGTTTTCATAACTTGAATCAAATGCCAGCACATAATATCAGGTTTCTCTTCAATGCATGCCCATGATGAATCAAAACAAGGAAAAAGTACGCTGATGAGATAAAAAAGCATAAGTGAAAAAAGAACAAATGAAAAAAATGTATCTTGGTGTGCAGCAAAATTTTAGTTAACCTGCGTGAATAAGGCAGATAAGAAGAAAGGCAAGGAAAACACTAGTTATTTCAGACGTGTTAATAAAATGTTTTGTAACTGAAACATGTACTGTTTCATTTATATATATATATGTATATATATATATATATATATCTATAATAAAATACCATGCACGGAAGTTCTCGAAATGGATTCACGTCTTTATAAGTAAAAAGAAAAAAAAACTTGAATGAAACTCGCTTGGGTATCCGATGGTCAGACAGATTTTATGTCCGAGATATTATAAAGGAAAATAGAAGAAGGGAAAAAAATTGAAAATACTGAACAACGACAATTTTAGAAATAAGATAGTAAAAAAGTATGCTTGAAGGCAGTCTCTTATTGTTCACTTTTATGTTGAAGCAATAACATTTGGTCTGTATGGCTTGATACTCAACCGGGTTATTTTAGCAACTGAACACTTATAAAAATAATCTATTTAAATCAAGAACTTGAGTGTTAACATTTCATGTCTTACAACGATCTAATTTTTGTGATCCGCAGTTAATGATTCAATGAAAAATACGATTTAAAAATGTTAGACTATATTTAATAGAAACAAAAAATAGATTTATTCGACAATTGAAATATTAATGATTAGTTCAGAGTGTGAAATTAATGAGTATCAAAATTCTAGATTTTATCATCATTTCACTTTTATTTATTTATTATTATTATTTTTTTTTTTTCAATTCATTTATTAATATAATTGAAGAAGCGGAAGGAAAAATATGCTGAGTAACTGCAGCTCGTTTATCCTTTTTAGTGATTTTTGCTTCTTTGGCACGTAAAGAACGTATTCTCAAAGCATTGAAAAAACTTGTTTAATAAATTCATTGAGATATACCATTCAAAATGCATTACGAAGCACGCTATGAAATAGAAATTTGAAAATAGTTCACAGGTATAAAAAATGTAACCTCAATTGGTAAAAGTGTCATAAAATAAATAAGTACTAATAAAAATGTAATAAAATAAATATTATTAATAAATATTAGATTTTACTATTATCCAATGATTGATAACCAAGTCTAATCTCTCTGCAATCGATTAAAGCTGGATTAGTTCACATTTAATTGGTTTTAATGAGTTCTAGTATGTTATTTTAACTGGTTCTATGTAGCTTTAATAAGTTAACAGCTTTGATTATAACAGGTTCTAATTAGTAATAATTAATTTATATTGATTTTAATAGGTTTCATTTGAATTAGATTTTAATTCAAGAAGTAAAGTCTTGAGACGAGAAGGAAACCCACATAGTATTTCATCGAAACTTGATCATCTCAAGTCAAGAAGCTAAGTTTTGCCTTAAAATCGAAAATCATTTCCAAATCAAAAGATTGACAATATATGGATTTTGTAAGAAAATTTCGTAATAAAAGGACATTGCAATGTTTGTTAAATTATTTAATAGTAACAAAATTCTAAAACCCAGAGTTTTTTATATTTATTTAAAAAATGATAGAAAAACGAAGAAATTGTTAATTCTTGGGTCAAAAATTACACATTCTTAACTGGAGATTTACAGTTCCAAGAAAGTAGGTTCTTATAAGTTTTATTAGGTTTTAGTCAATTTGTATAGGTTTTAACAAGTTCAAAGCAACTTTCAAGAGGTAATATCAAGCTGTGCTAGTCAAGTAACTGTGATAATGCTTCTTCAAAGATTGTCAACCAATACCAGCCTTTATATATTTGAAGTTGATGATGGTGAGAATAACATTAAATTATGAGTAAAGTGAAGAGTACTTACACTTATTAACGGAGGACGTGCCGGCGCTGCTGCTTTGCTTCTTAAATGTGCCTATGGTAACTTTGTTGCGGATATTTTTGTCAGGCTGGAATAGAATAACGTGGATCTTCGGCGCATAAAGGCATGCGAGGGTCACGAATGCGCTGAGACTCATCGAGATGCAGAGTGTCGTGATTTGCATCTCGTGAGCGTTACCCGTGCCGTAATAAATGGGCATAAACGCCAGCCAGATGATGCACGTGGTGTACATTGTGAAACCGATGAACTTGCTCTCGTTGAAGTTTGCCGGGATCTTGCGGGTCTTGACTGCGTAGAAGGTCGATGTAATAATGAGCAACGCGTTGTACAATTGTGAGAACAAGAAGCTCATATCTTGAATATTGCACTTCAGAATGACGTGACGTCGGTCGGGATATATGAAACGAGTTCCAGTTGGCTCAACGATCATCCAAACTAGCGTAAGTACCACCTGTTACGAACACAATCAATGACAATTAGTCACTTATATCATTATTTTGAAAGACTTGATGAAATTATTATAATCAAAAGAATCAAGAATGTAGCTATACATGACTACATACGCACTTCTATAGAAAATTTTCTTTTAGCCATAAAAATCGACAAATTTCTAACGGCCTTTGAAAGGCATAACAACATTTAAGCCCAATGAAAGTTTAAAAGGTGACACCTTTAAAGTGGCTTATTACTATAAATGAAAATACCGCTTAAAGGAGTTTATCTGAGGACACCACTATTTATTGGGTATTTTAGAGACCCACAAAAAATGGTCTCAAAGATGTCTCCTAAGCCCGAAAGTTTCCAATTTTTTTACGCCTAAAAGAAAAATATCTGCAGAATTGCTCATATATTGTCATTTATGAGTATTTTTAAAACTTTGATCCTGTAAATGTTTTTTCATCTTTAGTTGCACAATATACTATTTTTCATCAATAAAAAGCTTTAAACATGTGATAAAAATCTAAGTTAGATTTAGATTTTTAAGCATGGTAATATATCAAAACTATATTTTCGTTGCACGAACTGGTAGAATTTGAAGTTGAGACATAAAATTGTTGACTATCATTGAGATAGTCTTAACGTGCTGAATTTATTAGATAGATCAACATTGTTCATAAATTCTTAGTCTTTGAACTTTTCTCTTAATTTATATATTTTTTTATATAGGTCAACGTGTATTTTAGAGTTATTTGGATTTAAAATTGTATGAAAAATACAAAAAACGTCAGTTTATACGCGGAATCGCGTGGGTTTCAATTTCCACAAAATCTTAACTCTACGAGAAAAATATGCTACAAAGAAGTTTAATCAGTATTTATATGCTCAATTTATAAGGTAATGTTGGCTATTATATTGATCTTAAGAAAATGAAATAGCAGTGATAGAACTTTTTTACACATTGCTAGTAACTAGTGCGATGTTTTTCCTCAAAAAATTTTACACATCAAATTTTAAACAAATATTATATACGCAGTAGAGTTCGACACTTATAGGTGTTGTCCGTGGCATCATGATCAAAGTGTATGCTTTCTACACATCACAACACCGAGGGCCGCAGTTCAACGCCTTCGAATTTTGCAAATTAGTCTTGAAATTTTAGTTATTTCTTCGATCAGAGTTGTAAAATAGTACCATCATAATCTTATGCATTGAGTTCACAATCACGTGTTATGAAATTTAACACAAAAATAGTGTTTTTTACTTTCAATTTGATTAATTTCATAACTTAGTATTGCAGACTTTTTATTTGAAATCAAATTATTAATTTAGTTGTCATTTTGATTAACTTGTCATGGTAGAAAAATCTTTGAAAAATGTATATTCAATTTTCATTCAATATATTTTCAAAGCATCTAAGTCATTTTAGATGGTTTTTGCAGAGTTCGCTTTATTTATATTTTTATCAAGAAGTTTGTTAGAACTTTGACAGCAACATTAAAAAAATCCGATGTAAATGATATTTAATAATTGCCAAAGACTAGTGCGCCTAATCTCAAAAAAAAATTTGTTACAGTTTTAAAGCATGATATATTAATTTTTTAACAATTACTTTTCTCCTATTTTTATACGTAGTTCATAATTTGTTCATTTTTTTCAAATTATTACTGTATTTTTTATCTTCACCTTTTTTAGAAGATTTAATTTTTTTAATTATAAGTTCTATCTATCTATAATTATGTATTTAATATAATATTAAGACTATCATGAAGTGAAATCCATATAAAAAATTCATGAAAATTTGCAGACATATTAATTAAATATTCTTTAATCGTATTCCGCAGTTTGAATAATCTTGTCTACTCGAGATATAAAAGTAAGTTTAAATTTTGGTCAAAATACATTAGAGCTATAAGAAAGTGTATCAAATCTGATGCAAATTTCATTATAACCAGAGCGTCCATTCAAGACATTGAGAAGTTGGCTGCGAGATAAGAATAATTCGATACTTATGACATTTTAATTCGACAGGTCAACATTCAAATTGTTCTAACTTTTTCTAAGAGTGTATAACAATAACAAATATTTGACATATGATTTTTCATTGAAAACAATAAGTCAATACTAAGATATTATACAAGTATTTACAAATAAATTGATTAAAATGGCATCCGAAGTTGAATCACAAATTGATAATAAGCTAAAAAGACGTTTAGAACAATTTCCCGAAGATTTTGTTATTAAAAAGAACAAAATGGTTTGTAAAAGCTGCAACAAGGTGATTAGTTATGAATTTAAAAAGTACGCTGACAGTCATCTTTTAAATGAAACGCATAAAAAATGCTTTGAAAAATGCCAATTACAAGGCTCAAATAATTTTGAACATCAAGAAGCAAATTCAACTGATTCTGAAGCTTCATCTTTTAAGGAACGAGCGAATCCAACAACTAAGCAAGGTGAATTTAATGAAGACTTATTAAATTCTTTGGAAAGATTTTTAATTTATCTCAAGAAGATATTATCAATTTGAAATTTGCTCTAGTCACTTCAGTAGATGTAGAACGAAGTTTTTCTAAACTGAAAGATATTTTATCTGATAAGAGGCTATCTGTGAAGTGTATCAATTTGGTATCATTGGATGTCCCCCAAATATTTTTGAGATATTTCTATGTCTTCAGATAAAATGAACACCCCGTATATCTAAGTAATTTTTATTTTAAGGCTCGTTTTATAAATACATTTACAAGAACAATTTGTCTTTTTATAATTTAATTACTACAAAATATAATTTATAGAGAAAATTCAAAATATTATTTCTTCCTGACGAATAAATTTGAATTGTAAAAAAACGTTAAATTGAATTCATTATACTAATTTTTTGCAGGTTCTAAACAAAAATCTACTAAAGTCTGAGTCAAATGCAGAAATCCTGGATGAAAGTTCAAACGACAGTATCAACCTGTTGGAGACCCAAAGTGCAGCTGAATTTTTGGGCCAAGTGAAGAGTATTTTCAACGTTGAAACACCAAATCCCACTAAAAAACTTGATTCTAGTATTTTCGAGGATAAAACCCAGATACCAGGAGAAGTTTTGGATGAGAATTCCTCTTCGAATGATAGTATCAACTTTCTGCAGACACAAAGTGCAGTTGAATTTTTGAGAAAGACTGAACAAATTTTTGATGCCAAAACTCAGGTGTTGGGTGAAAAAGCCAGCGAAGTTGATATTATCGATGCTCCAACGCAAGTTATTGCAAATAAAACTGAAAAAGAAAAAGAAACAAATATTTTTGATGCTCCCACCCAGATATTTGTAAATAATGCTGAAAAAGAAAATGTCTTTGATGCACCTACACAAATAATTCAAAAACCAGTTCTGGACAGTGATTCAGATACAGACGAGGAGGGTGAATTCACTCAGAATCTAAAAGCTAGTAATATTTTTGATGCTGTTACTCAAAAAGTCGGAAATGAATCTATTTTAGACATGCCAACTCGAGTAATTGCTTCAAAACCACAGGGAAATCAAAAAACTGTCATTGAAAGTGAATCCGAAACTGACAACGAGGGTGAATTCGTCAGAAAAGACATTTTCGATAAAGTCACTCAAAATGTCGTAAATAAAAATATCCTCGACATGCCAACACAAGTGGTAGCTCCAAAACAGCAGGACAATCAAAAACAGCAGCAAACTCGAAAAACAATTTTTTTGGGAAGCGACTCTGAAAACGATTCATCTGGCAGTTACCATCTAGAAGAAGTCACAGAAAATATTTTCGACGCAGCCACTCAACCAGTTGAAAATTCAGTTAAAGAGGAAACCGACCCCAATGAATTACCCACTCAGTTAATCGAACCACCAAAACCAAAATTGGAAGACACTATAGACCTCGAAAGTTCTTGCGAGGTTGCCACCCAAATAATGGAACGCAGACCTGTCTTCACTGAAATTGACTCTGAGACAGATGAGGAGGGCAAATTCGACAAAAAAGAACCTATTTCTAACCACAAAAGTGAAATAGATGAGAGCGAACTTCCTACTCAAGTTCTAGATTTTACTCCAAAACTTCAAGAGAATGAACTTCCAGCTGATGTCATTCAAAAGAAGAAAGAAGTTGCACCCCAAATAAATGAAGTTGACGAGAGTGAACTTCCCACCCAAATTCTTAATCTCCAGTCAGACATTCCTGGAACTCAGATAATGGAACGAACCACCAACTTGGATTCTGATTTTGAGACCGATGAGGAGGGTCAATTTAGCTCTAGGAAAGAAAAATCTCTGAATGACACAATAATCTTGCCAGCCACTCAGGAAATGCCGAAAACAAACGACAAACCTGCAGACAATAAAATAGAGCTTTTTAATTCTGAGGAAGAGTTCAAAGGTTTTAAAATTTCTCCGTCCAAGAGGATCCTCTCTTCTGTGGAAAACAATCTTCGTGAGCTCATGGGGGATTCGCTGACTGAACAGAACCAGGAACCAGGAGGGCTATTGACACAACAGCTGGTGGACGTGCTGCAGCAGACCCAGCAACCCGAGGAACCGAGACACTCGCCCATTATTGGCAGAAAGTCACGTTTTAAGAGATCGATGTCTCTGAAGAAGAGTCCTCCCGAGAAGGTGGAGGACAGGCTTAAAAACATGCTGGGCGAGTCTCAGGAGCAAAACTTGCAGGATGTTTCCTCGCAGATGTTCACTCAGCAGATCGTGAGCGTGCTGGAGAATTCGGTTTCGGAGGAGGAAAAGAGTTCACCTGTGGTGGTCAAACAGCCAATCAGCAGCAGACGAGAGGTGTCAAAAATTTTGTCACTCTCATTGAAAAAGAAAGACGATAATATCAAAAGAAAGTCTGAAGTTCCAGTAACTCCAGAAGCTGAGGTGAAAAGAGCTAGGAAAGTGGAAGAAGTTGCACCAGCTGCGAAGAAAAAAACTACTGTACCTAAGGAGTTGAAATCTGCAGACAAAATGAAAACTGAAAAAAAGACAGAAGCTAAAAAAAAAGTGAAAACCAGAGAAAGTGAGAAACCTGAGATAAAAGTGAAAACTAAAGAAAAGGCAAAGATAGAATTAAAGGCTAAAACTGAAGACATTGCTGCTAAAACAACCGGTACAATTCGTAAAAGCACTCGTACGAAAACTGAACCTGTCGCTGGTCCTGACAGCAGTGTCATGAGAACTCGACGAAAAAGAAATATCTCGGAAACTTCAAATGCTGCAGATAACAGCGACGATGAGTCGCAGAATTATTATGCCAGCATAAAATCAAAACGTAAGAAGAATGTAATCAAAGATTCGCAGGATTTGAAGGACTTAGAAGAAGAGGCTAGACCCAAAAGAAAAGTTGCTGTCAAGAAAACCAGCGAAGAAAAAACTGTTGAACAAAAAGTTGCTGAACAAACAGTTGCAAAACAAAAAGTTGCTGAAGAAAAAGCTGAAACAAAACTGAGAAGAACAGCTTGTGTCAGCAAGCCCAAGATCCAGCCGGATTTCTTACCTACGACGAGAAGCACGAGAAGCTCGAAAAGTGCTGCACCAGTATCTTCAGGAACCCTCAAGCTATCGTTAACAAAGAAGAATGATGTTTGGGAAAGCGTACCTTTGAAGACACCAAAAAGGAGCTGTTCTTTGGAAAGCATCCAAGAGAACATGGAGATTTTGGAGAACGTGAATTTAAGACCTCGCAAAGGAAGAGTTGCTAAAAAACAACAGGACTTTGAAGAGGAGGATCTTTCAAAAGCTGGTGAAGAGTCGCAGGAAGTGCAGGCGATTTTGAAGAAAACCACTAGGTCTGTGGGAAGACCCGCTAAAAAGGCGAAGACCACTGTGGCCAAAGGAGCCAAAGTGAAGGTCCTCTTCACGGGCATTGATGTGGATCGGTGGCAGAGTTCTTTGCATAAACTGGGTAAATTTAAAAATTTATTGATCACGAAAAATGAGTACAGTTAATTTATCTGAATTGATATTTAAAATACAATTTTATTTTCAGGAATAATAGTAGCTAATACTGTCGCAACTTGTTCTATTCTGCTCACTGATAAGATCAGACGGACCCACAAGTTTTTATGTGCCATTGCTTATGGGAAGCCAATTTTGTCGATGAATTGGTTGAAAGACAGCGTTAAGGCTGAAAAGTGTTTGGAAAATTGGGATGATTATATTTTGGAAGACCCAAAAAGCGAGCAAGATTACGGATTTTATTTGAGAGAAAGTTTAGAAAGAGCGAGAAAGCAAAAATTGTTTCAGGGATATTCCATTGTGCTGACCCCGAAAATCAAAAATCCTTCTGTAGTAGAGTTAAAAGGTACTATAGCATTTTTGTAGTTTCAAAATTATATTAATATTTAACTGTATTATACGAATATTTAATTGATTTTGAAATTTCAGATATGATTAGGGCTTCAGATGGAACGCCACTTGTCAGCTGTCCGCGAAGTTGGCCGGAAAAAGTGATCATCATTTCAACCAAAGATGACATCGAAAATGCAAAAAAGTTTGCTGCAAAAGCACCGAAAGAAGTCACTGTTCATAGCGTGGAATTTATTTTGTCAGCAATACTGAAGCAGGACATAAATTTCAAGATTTATAAGCTGAAAGTGTAAAAAGTATTTATTTTTGTATTTCGTAAGATATTGTAGTTTAATAACGTGAATATATTTTTTTCTATATTATATATAAAAAGTTATTATATTTATAAAATGTTTCTATGTTTGAAGAAAACGCGCTTAAAATTAAGGCTGCTCCGAGTGAATTACTTGTTTGTTAGTTTTATTTAATTATCATTTATAATAAGTTATTATGCAATAAAATATTCATTCCAATTTGGCTTTTATTTATTTTACTCGATATTTTTATTTACAAGTTTCTGCAGCAATTGAAATATTTCATTGAAGTATTGAAAATTTTTCAATGTATTTAAAATTGTTTAAAACATTAAAACAAATTATCAATTAAACTAAAATTCATTAAATTATTTGAATGTAAACTAAAAATATGTGTAATCGATTTCAAAATCTAGGTATATACAAAATAAATTTTATTTTAAAATCTGCAAGATTGTAGGGTCCATTCATGGGCCACGTCACATAACTAGGGAACGGGATTTCCAAATAATTTGATGATGCTTACAAGAAAATATACAAAATTAGATCAATTTGTGCAAACGATATAATGAAATTTAAAAAATATATTTCTGAAATTGACATATTACCTTAAAGTGATATATCAGTCGATTTCAGGATTTCTCTCTTACTCACATGTATACTTCAATAGTTCTATCTCTTTCCCACTTCTGTGACTGATATCGCATTAAGTGTGACACCAGATTTGAGGAAAAGTGAATTGTCACGTGACCACGATTGTAGGAAGATGGAAATGTTAGCGCGGAAAAATATGAAAACAGTCAAAAGATTAAAAAAATTGAATTTTCATGGCAGTGTAATGTGAGAATCGACATTATTTTTAATATCATATTTTCAGACGTTACAATAATGATTTCATTCATTTATAATAAAGTTTTTTTTGTTAATTTAAAGCGATTGAAATATTACTCATGAAGCAAAACGAGCTTTTCTTATACGAAAGGTTTGTGTTAGTAGAATGAAATGAAAAATGATGTAAATGTTAAGATTATTTTCGTTATAAAATGTGCAAAAGACAGTTATATTTAAATTAAAAGTACCAATTTGAAGTAAACGAAGAATGAATACAATTTTGAAGAAAGACAAAAAAACTTAACTTGAGCCTTTGTGTACATTGGAGAAGGTAACTCCAGATTTGATCTAGACTGGGGCAAATCTAAAGTCCAGATTTTCTCCGCATCATAGATCCAGATATACACATTTTTAGTTCCCAAATGAGGTGCTTTTCTGGACCTTTAATAATGATATTAACTATCGCAAATCTGGATCAAATCTAGAAATTTTGTCCACAATGTCAAATTTAAGTTCTTACGACAAACATGAAAAGTGTATAGTTGAAAAATTATTATTTTTTTATATATCTGTGGCCATAAGGAAAAATCAGGTAACTCCATTTTGAAAATTCTGAAAAATAATAGTTTAAAACTTATAACATCGATTGTAGCTTTTAATATTTATAACTTCTGTTCTAAAATCATAAAAATATGTAACGTCCCTGTCAAATTATGAAAGCGATTTAGTTTTGTGTACAGTTTTGTTGGAAATACAGACATTTGAAGATTTTGAATGTTTCAAATTTGAAAATGGAGTTAGCTGGTTTTTTCTTCTGGCCACAGATATATATTTTTGATGTACTATTTTTTAATTTATTTGCATTGCAAATATTGTTATAATTTTATTTAATTCTTAAGAATAATAATGCATTTAATTATTAATTATAAATTTCATTCATTAGTTGAAATATATTGAACAAACTTTAACAGTTTTAAAATATCGAAATTCATTCTGTGCCTGAAAATTAAAAGTACAAAGAAAAATAAAAACAAGACAGTATTTAGAGAGACGTTATTCGTACATTTTCACAATCATAAACTTTTTGCATGATTATATTACCACGCTATATTCTTCCATCTTTTTTGTTCATTTGAAACAGATTTATAATGGAAAAAGTAATATTAAACACTCAATTTATTTTTTTGTAATACATTACTTTATCATAATTCTTAATTAACAATAACGTAAATCATTTATAGAAAGTCAGATTTAATCCTGAAGTTAAAGAAGATTGGGCTCCTGATTATGACAGGAAAGTGATATCTTGGTTGTATTCAAATCAAAAAGTTTTGGAAGAAATTGCAAATAATAAAGAAGAGTCTGAAATTGTAGAAACTCAAACAAGGTAATTTTCTATTATTTAATAATAAAATTAAATGGGATTATAACATCAGAATTTTATACTTTATAATCATTAATATATATTATAATAATTATTTCAAAATTAGGGCTCAGCAAAAAATTACAGTTACAAAAACAGCTGAACTTCCTTCAATCCACAGTATTTTAAAAAAAGGAATAAACCTCTACGTAGAACCAGATTTGAAATTTTCAAAATTGTGTGAAGAAGCGCAAGATATTTTAGAAAATATAACTGATCCTAACAATAATTCAGTAAAAAAATCTCGAAAAAAGTCAAAATATAAAATTCTCTTCAGTGGAGAACAAGATACAAAAAAGTGGCGAAATTCAATGACAAAATTGGGTGATTCTTTTTTCTTTCTTATATTTTGTCTACAATCTTTTGAAGATTACATTTTTACTTTTGCTTGCAGGAATATCTCTGGCAGATTCAGTAGAAAGTTGCTCTCTTCTTTTGTCTAATAACATCAAAACATCACGAAAATTTATCTGTGCTTTGGCTCTAGGAAAACCAATTTTAAATCTCAACTGGCTGGAAGATAGCATAAAAGCTGCAAAGTGTTTAGATAATTTCGATGATTATATTTTAAAAGATGAAGAAATAGAGTACAAATATAAATTTTCCTTAAAAGAAAGTATGGAAAGAGCGAAAAAAAAACACTTGCTCGAAGGATATACGGTTTTGCTGACCCCAAATATTGAGAAATTCCTATTGGACGATTTAATAGGTGACTTGTTCATTATTTATATGTTTTCATAAAAGATGTAATAATTTTACACTATTTTTAAATTTAACTTTGTTTTTTCAGAGATGATAAAGGCAAGCAGGGGCAGACCATTTGTTGGTATTCCAACAAATCTAATTTGGCCTGAAGGCGTTTTTATTGTTTCTACGAACAATGATATTGAAACTGCCAGAAATTATGCTGCAAGAGCATCAAAAAGAGAATGTTATAAAATTATGGTAAAATCAAAATCGTTCATTGTCTCTAGTATTTTAAAGCAGGAACTGGATTTTACTGTTCATAATTTAAAGTTGAATTAGAATTTAATTTTACATGTTGAACTTTATTTGTATTAACTGTTTATTATGGTTATTACTGCGTAATTGATATTATTTTTATATTTATAACTGTTTTGATACTTTTAAATTAAATTGTAACACAATAGTTTTAAAGATGTATTTATTAATCTAAATTCTGAAATATATTGTGAAAAATCAAATATGTTTATTTCTTATATCTCAACGTAAGAAATTCTGAACAGAGTAGCAATTTTTATCAATTAACATGTTTTTAAACTATAAACAATTTTAGATTCTTCATATCAGTAATTAATTGAATTTACTTCGTAAATTTTAATAATGAAAATATAAAATCCTTAACATTTTTTCAAGTGTCTTAATACAATTTATGACGTAATGTTTAAATATCTCAGTTAAGTTGAGCTCTTAATATGATTCCTGAAAAAGACTTAAAAAATATAATATCTTAGGTATTTTTTTATATCAATGTCTTAGATATAATAATATCTTCACAATATCTTCGATATTTATTCAATGTATTTGTTGGAAATCAAAATTAAGATATACATTTTTTAGAAAAAAATTATAATTGATCAATAAATTACTTGTATTTACTCAAAAAACATGTAGAAATAAAACGAAATACGAGTTTCGACTCTAGTTTTCTATTCTACATAAAAGTATTTTGTTGCCTTGCACAAAAACCGATAATAAATTTAACTTAAAATTTGCTGGTGAATTTGAATGAAAAATGACCTATAATTTGTAATGAAAAATCCGGAATTTTTATTGAATTATTACAAATAAATCAAAAAATTATCAATACAAAAAACAGAACTTTACTTTAACAGCTCTAAATTTTAATTACTTTTCTTTAAATGTTTCAAATAATTAGATACTATTTTAATATAAAATTTTACAATACAAATTCGTATACATTATTTATCAACTAGCATTCATGTTTGACAAATATTGTTGTTTATAACTTAAAAAACTTTAAAAATCAAATAAACATTTTTCATTGAAAAAACATAAGAAAACTCAAAAGTAAAGTAACAATTTGTAATAACAAAATTATTGCTCACGAGTTAACGATAGAAAAATTAACCAGGAGCACAAATTTAATTGCAATTTCTTTTTTTTGGCTTTGTCGTACAATCCGAACAGTATAGTCTCTGTATGCAAATCTTGAAGTGACTTAAATTTTTTCAACCAAGCTTGTTTTATAGCATTGTTCAACTGCAAACTCTAAAAAAATTAGAATAAAACAATCTGGTAGTATTAAACAACACATGATAATGATTTAGTAAACAAAAAAAAGTTTCAACTTTACCTCTATTAAGGGCAATTTTTCTACAGAAGGCCAGTTTTTTGTGCAAGTCTCACAATTACACGAAAAGTTATATTGTCGTTTCATCATTTTTTTTGTGGTTTTTGCATATACCCAGTTCAAATTACGAAATAAAAATCTAAAACAAAACTATAGTTATAATAAAAATGAAATTATAGAAATAATGTATAGATTTTTAATAAATTCACAGGCCATTAAATACCTAACAATAAAAAACTAATTTAATTTATCACAAATTTTGATTGAAAGATACATGTAATTTGATAAATATTATAAGTACATTTCACTACATATAAATAAAGTAAAATAATTTTTATAATTTGCAAAAAAATTTTAATAATCATTAAACGGATTAGAAATAATTAAATAAGCCTTTCGAATTGTTTATCTAATTAAAAATATTTTAATTTTATGAAAATGATTTATGTAAATAATGCAGATCAATGAAGAGTTACATTTATGTAAATTTTATGTAAATAATAATACTGGCTATTAGGGATTATATACTTTTATTATTTAATATCAATAAAAATGTTTTTTTTTTATTAAAGAACCTTGATTTTGCTTAAGAATAAGATTTGCTATAAAAATATATGAGTAAAGTTGTTGATATGCTTTTCAAGTTTGCATAGTGTCTTAGGTGCAAAAGATCATTCGCTTAGGTCTTTTGAGATACTAATATTTCAGGTTCAAAATTTAAAGTCACAATTAATCTGAAAAATGAAACAGACTATTTTCGGACCGCGGAGCGGGCGGAGTTAAAATGTCCTATTTTAATATAAAAAACAAGTTCCAGACTTTATATAAAAAAACGGGGAGGAAGCCTTCGGGTCGCTGGCGCGACCTTTGATTATTTGTTGTCATTTCATTAGAGCTTTGATAGTTATAAAGATTTACAAATAATACACCCAAAGGTATTTTGTCCAAAGTTATTTTGTCCTAAGTTATTATGGCAAAGTTATTTTGGCAAAGTTATTTCGTACCGAAACCGAAATTTTCAGTATTTGAATAAATTAATTCAGTTTATTTAAATTATTAAAAACTTTTAATTAAATGTATCGTTTTTTTTATTTTATTGTTTATAATATTCAAAAAGTATAAATAAATATGTAAAAATTCTTAATATATTGAATTTTTTAAAAAATATTGCTAAATATTTAGTAAAAGTTTGTTTTTCAATAAAATTCAACAATGAGCTAGTCGCGCTGATTTGGTCGTGTTCTACGCTGCGCGCGAGCGACTTGTTATGTTTTCATAAATTGTCATGTCTTTGAAAGTTTCTAACCAATTGATCTGAAACTTTCCAAAAAACATCTTTGTTTATCAATGAACAACTTTGTCACTCAAAGTTGTTTAAATTTGTGAATCGAAGTCAAAAAAACAGTGTTTTTTGTTTATATTACATTATTGTTAACAAAATAATTTTTTTATTAACTTTTTATAATCAAATCATAATCGCTTATGTGTCCTGAACAGATTAAAAAAACCCATTTTGGTTTATATTTCAATGAGATATGACGAGTTGAACATAAAAAAACATTGAATGTTGCTTAAAGAAAATTATGAAAATTATCGGTTTTTAATTTTTTGTACAAAAATAAAATATCGCATCAAAAAACTTTAAATGGGAAAAAGATGTATTTTTCAATGCTCTATAGCATAGTATTTTTTTAACACGATTTTACCAACTTTTTTCCCCATTTTCCCTCGTTCTGGAAAAATCAACTTGAGCCTTTCGAGCGCTCGACCGTTTATTGCATCCAAACGTTCAATTTACATGTTAC
>JABFPM010000749.1:0-25301 GCA_022817325.1 Idris sp. 1 HC-2018 | reverse complement strand
TAAAAAGGGTCGGCACACTCCCGTTTCAGAGTTTCCCGTCAAGTTATTTTTTTTATTATTATTTTCAACAATGAATAAAAAATAAATAAATGAATTTATTCTTGGTTTACCAAGAAAATTTACATTTCATGAAATTTTAACAGTAACAAAGTAATTTAATTTCAATTAATATTATTGATTTGTCTCATACAAAAAGTTATTTTCAATTATAACAAATGAGTTTTTACGATAAAAAGTAAAATTGCTAATTTAATTGCTAATTAATTGTTTCACAATTTTTTTCATTTATTTTACATTGAAATTTGATTTTTAATAAAATTAAAAGCAACTTTAAATAAAAACGTTTTCCAGTTGTATAAATAAATTATTTCTAATTATTGTTTCTTTTTAATATGTTTCTATATAATAAATGTTAATTATGAAAATTCAAAAAGCTTTCTGAGTGTAATAACAGCCGTTACAATGACTTTTAAGTTAAAAATTATTGTTTTAATAAGTTATTCATTATAAATGATTTAACAGAAATTGATTAAAATCTTACAATAAAATAAAAAAATATTGGAAACATTTAAAAGTATTAATATAACTTGAAAAACATTAGGGATCAATTTTAAAACAATGAATTTCCTATATTGAATGTGATATTACAATATAAATAAGTGCAGTTTTAGTTATTAATAATGCATTTGTCAGGAAATCAAGTAAATAGTATTTTAGTTGCTGAACAAATGTTTAAGTATATTCATTTACATTATATAAAGCATTAAATTTCTGTGATATTTAATTTGTGATCCCTACTGTTTTTTATGTAGTCTCATGGTTTCTCATTCATTTTTTTATTAACATTTGTAATTTTAAATCATGAAATTTTACTTTTAAAAAATTAATATTATATCATCAGCAGTAACTTATATTTTTTCGCATTATTGTTTGAATGGTCATAATATTCGCTGTGTGAATAAATTTTCACAGAAATTAATCAAATTATCGAGACACTAAAGGTCAAGTTTTATTGATTAGTTTATGGATTATGAATATTCAAATCTTCACTTGACCCTATCTTACAATTCAAAACTTAAATACTACATTTGATTGCCTATTACAACAAATTATTTAGAACTGTACAATTTAATATTTAAAATATGACTAATTAAACACGATATTTTTTTAGCTGTAAAAAGTTATGTCAATACTTTGTAATTTTTTTTTCTTTTTATAGAATGAGCTATTTTGAAATTGCTTTTAATTATTTAACATAAATTATATTATTAAATAATTTAAACACAAGATAATCATAGTAATTTTTTTTCGTGTAATCTTTGTTGAAATAGGATCAAAAAACTGTAGTTACATTTTACACAAATAATATATTGTGAAATTGCAAAATTTTGCTTGATGAAAATGACTGAAAACCCATGTGAAAAAAAAATTCTTTGGTTTAAACGGGAACTGTAACACCAGTATTATGCATCAATTAACACAACACGACCATCATACGTCAATTGGCGGCATTGCCCTTTGACAGGATACTAGCGTTAGCCGATATCAAGAAGGCACTAACGGAGCGAGCGAGGGAGGTTAGAGAAAACGAGATCTTTCACTCTAATTCTTTTTCTCGACTTTTCCGTCGAATCGCGTATATTCTAGAAACGAATGAATTCAGATGTTGCTTCGCTGCTTCTCCATTTTTCAACCAAAAGCTAAGACTGTATATATATTTTTTTCATCTGTTTGTAATATCTTTTTTTTCCTTTTTTTTTTGCCCTCTCTTTTTTTAATTGTACTAATAAGTTCGTGCAACTGACCCCTAAGAAATAATTCACCAGGATCGTTTTCTCAAGCTCAACGTCTACCCGTTGAGACAAAGGTGTAAAACGAATCAAGGTATCTTTCTTCTGATCATTTATTTTCCACGATTGTTATTTTTTTCTTTTCTTTCAGAATGCTGCTTTTCGTAAATCCAGCTAAGAAATTGTACTGCAAACTCGGGTATTCACGTTTTTCGCAGAAATTTTTCTTCTTTATTTTAGAGTAGTCTTCGGTTTATAGTCTCTGAGTAATCACCACGATTAATCTTAGTTTAGATGCAAAAGATGACTTTTTCTTCTGCTTCTGAATTTCCTTATGCATATGTTTTCGGATTCATCAGGACGACAAGTGCCACTTAGAACCTTGAAAACCTCGGTGGCCAACTCTTCATACTGAAATTTGAAAATTCGAATTAATAAAATGAGTAAATTTGTATTTCATTTAAATTAATATTATATTATTGCTTCTTCTAAATTTAAACTTTTTATGTATCATATATGTTAATAGTTTTTTTTAATTTAAAATTTTTACATCATAAATATTAATAATTATGACTAAATATTTAATTAATAATAATGAAGACGTTTCTTATTAAAAAATAATCTAAAATCAGTAGAATAAATTTTAATATGTCAGACATAAAACACATTTGTATACACACAAAGATGTCTGCAAACATAAATAATAATAAACATTGACAGTCTGAAATTAATATAAAATGTCGTTTATATATATTACTTTTACATATACATGTCGTGCCTGACGTAGTTGAATTTGACATTACTAATTTTAAACTAGATCGTTAATCTTAAGATTTATCAAAATGAAAGCACTGAAAATCCCAAAATAATATAAGTTATTTAAAAATATTCCCAAATTATATTTATAACTTCAATAGTGCCATAGTAATTAACTAAAATGCAAATGTTATTTTTAGAACAAAAACTTGTAAACGAAATAAATTTGATGAATAATTCGTAATTTACAAGACCTGTATAATGAAAAATAACTGTATACAAAATTAATCTTAAAGAAAACATATTTTTCATAAATGATAAATGATTAAAAGAACCTATCAGTGGAAAAAATGGAGCACTTAACTAAAGAAATTGAACACTGTAAGCATAAGGGCTAATCAGAAACGAAAAAATAAGTTTACCTAGTTTTTTTTCTTGCAGAAATCTTCCCATATTCTTTTCTTCAAGCATTCACAATAATTTTACCATTTAGTGAGAATTTTTCTTTGTCCATTAATATAAAAAATATATAACAGATCTACAATGGACATAATAATTAAAAAAAAAAAAGAATAAAAATTGGCAAAATAGTTTTTGATGAATTTATATGATGTACATCGTCATATTATTGTCAGAACAATAAAAGATTTAGAAAAACAGTTTCTATTTTTTATCAAAGTCTAAACCATATATTTCTGTTTAAATACTAAAAAATGTTCACTTGAATGTCAATATTTTTTATTTTACTTCAATATGTTTCCTTATTTAATTTGATTTCTACTTGCTACTAATGCTAGACTCGAGCAATTATTGCAAATATTGCAAAACTTTTATTATGTAGCTTATTTTTTATTATGTATAAGGGGGAAATGGGATAAGGTACAATGGCTTCCAGCTCAGCGCTTAGAGGGACTTCGGATACCTCACCTCCCATAATTTTTCTTCCCTATTTATAATAATAATAATAATAAATAATATTTTTTATTAGTTAAAAAATTTAATTAAAGAATAAAAAAGAGATGCTTTAAAAAGTCTATTACACAAAATAAAATCGATAAATAACAAAAGATTTAACATCTTTCAATTTAATTTTAAAGTTTACAATTTTTATTCAGTAAAATAATTAAATTCAAGCTCGCAGAGAAAAAAGAATATTCGTTATCAAATACTTTATATTGCATGTGTTTTATATTAAACTGAACATATATTTTTGTGATGTCGGATTTTAGTAAATAATAAAATTAATTGTTGACATAAATTTTAATTTAAAAAACATTAAATGTCCAATTTGAATAATTCTTTGAAAAACAATTTTCTTTTCAAATGGTAATTTAAATACTTCAAAATAATTTACGGTGACACATATAGGTTTTTAACTGTAAAACTTTTGGTTTATTTGACTCTGTAATTAGATTAACTTTTTAAGAGTATAATTTTGTTGCTACTTTTTCTGCATGTAAAATAAATCAACACTGTATTTCAGTTCAAGTGTTAACACAATTATGACCAATGCAATATATACAATAAGAGTTCAAGTATTTTGTTGACATCAATTCGATATTTTCTTCTTATAATATAAATGACTGTTGAGCCTGAAGAAAATTTCGTTCTTATGTATAATAAAATTCTAAAGCAAATACGTTTGAATTAAATAATTGAATACACGACATACTTTTAGTAATTACAATAAATTTGCAAATTTGATTATTGTTTGGTATCTTTATTAAACACTTGTTTGTATAAAAGGTAACAGCAATAAATTGTAAATTTAGATTTATTCGACTACTTTAGTATTGTAGAATATGAGTAGCTTATTCCAGAAACTAAAATAAGACTTGAATTTGGTCATCCTATATATCTTTAGTTACACCTATTGTGAAACATTATCTTCAAAATCTGGATATACACTTATTTTTGTAAACCCAGTGAAAATAGCCACAATTATGAACAATACAAATGAATTTTTTCTTATGATATACAAAATATAGTTAATAATTTGTACAAATTACTGGTTTGTTTAAATAATATATTTAATTTATTAATGAATACGTAAATGTTTAATATTATATAAAAATATTAAGTAACAATTTACACAATTTGAAAATTATAATCCAGCAATACTAAGAATATAAAAACGCTAATTTAATAAATGTATATTTATGGTTTTTTCAAATTAAATAAGTATATCATAAACACAAAGATAAGACTATAAAGTATCATTTATATGTAAAATATAAAAAAGTTTGACTATAATTTTAAAGGAGTTATATTTTAATATATGTGAAATAAGATGAAAACTCCGGTAATCTTATAAAGCTGCAATAAAGATGCACAAACGTGATACTTTAACGGGTTTTGAAGAAATCTTTTTATCATTGCACATGTGCTGTATCGATTCTGCATGATAATGTAAACTAGATATTTAAGACCAATAAAAGTGCGTGTTAAATACAAAATGTATAAAAAGACTTTACTTATTACAATTGGAATTATAATTTTGCAGTCAATTTTTTCTTAATTTTTTAAAAGACAATCTACAGCAAGATAAAAAACTTGTCAATACATTATTTAAGTAGTCGAATAAAAAGTACGTGAGTAATAAAAAACATTTATATAATTGAATGGCCATTTCAAATTGACTGCTGGTTCTGTCATTTAAAATTTATGACTCAAGAAGACAAATCAATTAGATCTTGTCAGTTTGTTCTGTAGTTAAAAAACATTAAGAATACTTTTACAGTAAATAAAATACGATATATATCTACATTTAATATAGTTCTGCAGATGAAAACTCTTTTAGTATGTAAAAAACATTAGAAGCGAATTAGATTGACAAGCCGGATCATACAGTGGAATGAATAAATTCTAAGTAGAATCATCTTGTATGACCCAGATGAAGTCTCAAGTGACACAAATGGTATCCCAACTGATCGGTTCTATCTATTCCACGAACTCAATTATGAAGATGATAATGCAAGAATCTCATTTCATACATGTCTAAAACAAATTCAGTTGGATCTACCGGTGACGTTAAGCAACATTTCAATTTAAAAATTGACAATTCACTATAATTTCATTTTTTTCAACGTGACCTGAAAAAATCAAGTCGTTTGTATTTTTTAAGACTCACATTCTTTTAAATTCATTTAAAGTCAGTTAATAATTAAATTGAGTTTCTCGATAATTACAATATTACACATTCAGCTGACTGCCTAAAGTATCCAGGCATTTAGCAGAAACCGTTAAAAACATATCAATTCCCCTAAATGGCGCTATTCAGCCACTGATTTCCTGAATGCCTAATTTCCTTATAAGTTTACGACGTATATAAAAGATTATTTCAGAAGCTAATTGTTAAAAACATTGTAAAACTATTTATTCAACAAAAAAGAATAATATTGGTAAAAATCCAAAGAATATTATAATTTTAAATACAAAAATGTTATATAAGCAAAACGTGTTACTCGAGTGTCAAAAAGTATGCACGAGAACAAAGCTTACATAAGGTCTTCATGCTTATGCAAACTTCTAAAAAAAAGAATGAATTCATCTTTATACTCATTTTAAAATGATTCATGATAAAAAGCTTCCAGCTGTCTTAACGAGTCTAATTTTTTTCAATGCTGTTTCAAAACAATAGTTCATTAGAGCGGACTAAAAGAAACTATAGGGGTACGCGTGGTAAAGCTTTCACAAATAGTTAGATATTAACACAGATTTCCGTTTCCATTTAGATGTATTATTCTACCTTTATGAATGATTGATGTATTTAAACTTGCACGTGTACAGCGTTTAAACATAAATCATAGTAATATCCGTTTCATGTTAATTAGGCAGCCAAGCTACAAATCCCGATTTCATATTATAATTTTTAGAATAGAAGCAAATAAATGTAAAAATTGAAATTACTTAAGATTTTAGTTAATTTTTATCAAAAAAATAGACAAATGGTATTTATTATTTAATATATACTTATGTAAATATCTTTTTTGGTCGTAATGGTCTATAGATAGCGTTAATAAGTTCTATTGACTTGGAATTAATATAATAAATTGTATATTTATAATTTTTTTTTCTTTAGAAATGAATTTCAGCGTTTACGAAAAATAATGTAAAGTATGTATTTTTTATGCCAAAGACCATTATCAAGACAGGCGTTAGTTGTCGACACCAAAATAAGCAGACAACTGAAAATGCACAATGACATATTTGACAGCGACAATGATAGAGTCTCATTACGCTAAAATAAACTTTCAGTCGTTTATCAATAACATTTGATATTTTAAGTTTCCCGTATGATATTTTCAATTTGTATAATTATTCCCTAATCTGCTATATCAAGTATTGTGAAATTTAATCAATTGTACTGAAAACTACTGATAAAAACGGAGTATTATGCAAGCAAATTAAAGACACTAAACTTTCAAAAATATCAGTATAAATGATACAAAATTATATAAGGCAGTACAGCGGTACAAAGTAAAAAAATACACTTTACGACTAATTATTATAGATGCTTAAATTATAGAATTATTATATTTATTCAAATTAATTAAGACTATAAAGTGGGTTTACTATTGTACATTTGTGGTAACAAAAGTAAAAAAAAGTTTCATTGTTCTCGCAGTGTATATTATTAACTTTTGTATCTAAGTACTTTTATCTACATTATGCTATTTCTAATTAATTAATTCAAAACTAAATTCACTCGCTCAAATGTGTAATCCTTCTTAATACAGTTTCATATATTTTTACTCGTTTATAGTCGGTGTAGTTCTCGACGTATCGATCGGTTTGGGTCAGCTGCGTTCTGTCTCGCGCATAACCGTCAACAACTTCGAAATCCCATTAGTTTATCACAATTTAGAATTCTGATGCGTAATGTCAGAGATTTCAAGCATTTCTTATAAAGAATATATTTTCACGATTCCCCACTAAAGCATTTGAAAATTGAAAAGCAGTTAATAGCTCACACCAACCTATTATCAAAACGGCTTACAAATCTTGTGATTATTGCCTTAATTTAACCACATTTTCGATTATCCATGATGACCTCGTTTTCGTTATTCATTTAACGGAGGTATATTTAAAACTTCGTACCTTATTTTACGTACTTAATGTAATCGTTACTCTTTTTTTCTTCTCGTTTTATCTTTTAAGCTTAGTCGTTTAATTAATACTTATTTAACACGATTTCTATCTGAAAAAAGTACAATTTAATCATCATCATTTTAATGTACAGCATTTTTTTTACGTAAAATGATAAAGAACTAAAAGTGCAACAACAATTTTAATAACAAACTCCAAACTGTTAAAATACTTTGTGTTTTCAATTATATTTTTTTCCTTTATAACAAATTTTAGTATTTGAATTTTGTAATCTTTTTAATTTAATCAAAATAATGTAAAATAAAAAATTAAATTGAAAGCTTGAATTAACGGAAGCAGGGTTTAAGCTTGGTTAAAATTAAGCATTAATCAGATAACATTATTTTGATTAATCGGGAATAGAAAATACTAATCAGGTAAACAATTTACCTAGGAAATTATATAAGCCTTGCTATAGTAAAATATTTAACTCGGCCCGAATTTACTTTTGAGATTTAATAAACTGTAAAGAACAGAAAACATATACGGAATGTACTATAGAAACTAATCAGAGTATCAAATTACGAAGTAATTTTTTATCTAATAAATGAATGGTAAATTCAATTTATTTTAGTGGAAAATCATTTGTGGATAGTCAATAACCGTTTTACGTTTATTAATAAAAAAAATGTGATATTCATTTTTTCGATATTTGTTTGTTCGGAAATTAAGTTTTTAACAAACAATTTTTCACTTTTTTCATTTGTCCTTTTTTTGGAACTTGACAAACAAAAATCAGAAAGTTTTTTTGATTTCAAATAATAAAATAATTTAAAAAATGTATAAAATAATTAGTTCAAACTCAAATGATAAATTAAAGTTTTAAGGGTCATTAATTTAATCAATATATTGATGTCTGATTGTTTATGGTTTGTGTTGGTTTTTCATTTAAAAAGGATAAATGCTGTGAACATATTAAAAGAATACTATAAAACGTACAGTAAATTGAACAATAAAATTGGAAGTTATCTTTCAAGTTGAAATTACGCCTGTCATAAAGTCTGAATGAAATATTACGAACCATGTTTCTGCTCATCTGATGAAATTATTTTACAAACAATATACCGTCATTTTAATATGTTGTAACACTTTCGATTAGATGAAGTTTAAAATTAGTTAATGATAGTCTCTTTGTGACTTATTGCTCAAATTATTCTTATAAATTAATATATATAGAAGAACTACGTTTAAATGAATTCAGCTTTGATGTTTTTTGAAATTGCATGCACCCAAATTTCGACTTATTTATTTTCATCTTCCATTCAACATCTTCTATTCAAATATATATTTTAATGACTTTATTTTGAAATGAACAGTCGAGTTTTATTCATGAATGTTAAATATAATCCTTATATATAATATTTGTTTCATTATAAAGTTTTTTTTATTTTTTACTTTTTAAATAACTTATTTATTTAAAGAGCAGAATCTTAAGTTTATGAAGGAGTATATTTTCAGGGGTCCAAACTGATTTTTACTAAATGTTTGTTGAAATTTATAAAAATGTATACAAAATAACCTGTTGTGTTTTTATTCTGTATAAATTTCCTAATTATTCATTTGTTTTAAATAAAATAACTTTATTTTGATAAAAGATTTTCAAAATATAACTTAATGAAACTAGTGTATGCATATTTACACATTTTGTTAACTTTTGACATATACTACAAAATATCTTCGGGCTTGTCATAAATTATAATTAAGGTATGAAAAATTTTACTCTATGTTTTGTTTAATTCTCTCATTTAGCTAAAAAGTTATGAAAGAGAATGTATTGCTCGACAACGAGTTTCATATACCGGCAATGTTATGATGTGTAACTTTAATTTCAAATAATTTCGTTTATAAATTGTAAAATGTCTCAAAATTTTGCACACAAAAATAATAATAATAAATAAATGATAGAAAAACATATGGTGCAAATTTATGTTAATTTTTTTTCTTCGTTTTGTTATCATAAAAGAAAAACTTTAATAAAAAATCTAGAAGTTGAAACAAAACTTTTTCGCTGTTAATTTTCTTTTTTTAAATGTTTGCTCATTTTTTACAACAGTTAGTTATTTATAACAAATAAATTAATGACGGTGTAGAAGTAAGATGTACTTAATATGACCATAGTATTTTTAATTAAAATGTATCATATAATAATAAATATAATATAACTTAAAAAAACGAAAATTTAGGTATATTGCAATATAGCAAAGTCTGACGTTAGAGGGTTAAATAAATATTGAGTATCAAATTTAAAATAAATACAAAAAATGAATACTCTTAAATAATTTATTAGTAAAACTGTATTCCTTTGATAGCTTTTAATACAAATGTAATTGTTGCTGACATTGTCTATAGTTATCAATCATTATAAATACATTTGATTTGTATTACATTAATTAAATGTTAATAATTTTTAAATATGTCTTACTCCAGTTGAAACATGTTTCATGCATTTTAAACTACTTGAGTGAAAAATGTGATAAATATAGTTATCATGTCTATAAAGTTGAATGTTTACGAATCGTTACAGTTTTATTATGGAACTACTTTATACAAAACGATAGATTCAGAAACATAGAAATAGTCTTGAAATATCTTTTTCAACTGGCTATAATAATCTGAATACTTTCCAACTTTTCATATATAAATTTAACTTTTAATATAAGAAAATGTAAAGTTTTATTACACCAATAAAAAATTGTTTGCTTATAAATATCTGCTTATAAATTTACAATGCTAAACAAAAATTAATCATAAAATCTTAAAGATTTTTTTTTTTATGTTAATTAATATTATTTTTTTATTAAAACTGTAAAGAATTAATGTTGCAACTACGTTTTGCATAGTTTATAATAATATTATAAATTCTGTAGATTATAGGACAATTGAGATGTAAGAGGAAAAGCTTTTAAATTATAAATACGTTTAGTAAAGTAATTTACAAGTATCTTGAAACTAAGCCCAAGTTTTAAACTAGCTTCCCCATAAAGTGTCAAATAAATCTTGTTATAAATTACCAGATCAATGTCTAAAAATTATCCGTCATTTATAAAGTTGATTTAATTCCACAAGAAAGTTTCAACAAAATGAAATACAATATTTTATGGCAATCATTAGCATATAATTCCAGTTTCGATATACATTTCATACAATTATAGTTCATTAGTTCTTACATAACTGACTTCATTTTCATGAATTTCATTATCTTTAAATCTAAATATGCAGATTTCAAAATTTAATTTTGCATATTCACATGATTTCACATAAAATCAATGACTACATGATTTATGCGGTAGTTTTGCATCAACCGGGTAAATTTGTCTTTAAATATTAACTTAATTATAAATAGATAAATAATTTTTTCATTAGTTTCAAATTGTAAATTTATTATAAATAGGGTTAGCTTTATACTAAAGCAACTTAATCTCACACATAGATTCTCAGAATCTAAAAAAAACTCTCTAGTCTTTTGCATTGAATTAAATAAGAAAACGCATTAGAGACTTTAATTTTTAACGTTTAATCGTTCATAAAATCAACATATTTTATTCCAGTTTTCAACACTAGAACGGCTAAAGCAAAATGTACAGCTTTTGTTTTTTTTTGTTTAACATTTTTGTACATTCTAAAATAAATTTTTCGTTTTTTAACTTTTCATCGTTCTTAGTATACTTTAAGAGGGTGGACAAGTCCTTTTTTATCGACATTGAAGAATTATTCAATAAAATTAATATTAGAATTTACTGCATGTTTTAAAGAATTACTCGATCTTCTTTGTCATTAGAAGAACATTTCTACGTTTTGTAAATTAATTTTTGTTTACTCGTTATCTTGAATAATTTAAACAAACAATTAATTAATTAATTTTAAACGAAAATTTTTTTGATGTTGATTGTCAATCATTTTAAAACGCAAAAATGTTCTTTCAGTGAAAAAGAACACCGAGTAACTCTTCAAAATTCAAAGTACATTGAAATATTAATGAAATTTTAAAAAATCCTTAAATATAGAAGAAAAAAATCTTGTCTATCCTCTTACGGGGAGACTTAGGTGAATATTTAGCCCTGTTAGAAAATTGATCAAGAGATTTGAAAATTTGGATTCTTATATAGTCTTGTAAGCCAAAAAACACAGTTTTTGTGCCAAAATTCTAGCTTTCATACCCTCTTAGAACCAAAGTTCAAAATTTACGAAAAAGACCATATTTCTGTATGAAAGTTAGAGTCTTCACACAAAGTCTACGTTTTTTGGTCTGCAAAACTATATACAATTCAAATTTTTAGATTTCTACGCTGAAAATATGTTAGGAAAACTGTTGTCCCGCTAGAGGAAGACTTCGTTGATTTGAGCGACAAAGTCGCCGACTTTCAATTTATAAGCAAAACCAATTTTCAATTTCGGACAATTTATCGCCCCAATTAAGTGATCAGTTCGTCTAAACTGAAAATGCTTTCAGGTAAATACAACCTGAATTTCAGGTTGGATACACTGCCGACTTGAAATTCTGGTTAGATCAACCTGGCACTTAAGTTGAATCAACCAGACTATCAGGTTAGATCCACAGTTAATCTGAATTTTAGGTTATATGTACCTGAACGGGTTTTCAGTAGATCACTTCTAAGGCTGAAAATTTACTTTAGTCTCTCTTTAAACGGACAAACTATCGTTTTTGAATATTATTATGGCTTTTGCAAAAAAAATAATTTTCTATCTAGAATGGTCCAAGCGGTCAATTTGAATGCTGTTCATGAATTTTGTATTTAAACTAATGTCTATCATTGTTTATGTTGAATATAATCTTGAAAACAAATTATTGAATATAATCTAAGAAATCAAATTATTTATGTAAAAACTTTCTTTTTAAATTAAACCACACATAAACAATGAATACAAAAATGTTTAATTCAAAAATATAAAACAGTAGTAGACATTTCTATTTGGCGGCTGTCTATCAATATTTTTTAAGTTCAAATTTAATAGTATGATTGTTTATATAAAATATGAACTTAAATATAAAGTTTTTAATAAATTTAAACATGTTTACATTGAATTTGAAAAACAAATATTGATGCTTTCTTAAAAAGATGAAAAGCGAGAAGTTATTTGTATTCAATACTTAAGTTACATTTAAAACATAATACATTTAATACAATCAGTAAGGTAAATGCACCAATTACGGTTAATTTAATTTTAGAGCTGTCAGAAATGTCAAATTATTGCATACAATAAAATAAATTTCAAAGTAAATGTTCAAACCTTCAACCATTTGTTACAATGAATTGTTCATTTTCAATCGAAAATACTTTACTTTTTTATTTTAATTGAAATAAATAATTGTTGCACCTATTAGTGTAATAAAAAAAATAGAGGAACCAATTTGTGTTATAGCGTTTGTACCTATTAGTATTAGGTTCAAATTGATAAAATGAACCAAATAATGACACAACAGAAATTCAAAACAACTTAACGATGAAAAATGTTTGAATGAAATCAAAATTTGCAACGTTTTGTAACGAGTGAAATACCCAGTGCGAAGTTTTGACAGAGCTTCATCAAGTTCAATGTCGCAGTATTTTTTCCTTATTTTCCTCATTTTCTGACTATTTTTCCATCTATAAATAACAAATTTTCATTTTTTTATTGCCTACTCGATAGTTTTTTGTTAAATCCAAGTTTTAATTCATCAATTTACATTCGCACTTAAATTTTTAAACGGCATATAAATATTTTTATATAACACTAATTGGTACAAAATTATAGGTGTACCATTTTGTATTATTTATTAAATGAAAAGTCAGGTTCTTTGACCAGATTTTAATCGATTATTTTCTTTATTGAATTGTACTAAGATTAACTTCAGTTTTGTTGTGACAAGCAATTATTAGAAACAATATTTTCAAATTATCAACGACTTTGATATAATAATCTAGATTTTAATTATTTCGCAATTTTATATCACCTAACCTATATACAAACAATGACTTCTTGGCGAACCTATTTGTATAAACTATACATTTTAATTCAACAAATCACTTTTTGTTTACTTATCTCACAAAATCTTATTCAGGGATGCTTCATTATAATTACCTATGTTTTCTTTTTTATTTTTGTCAGTTTTTTAATTTTTAATTGAAATTTCCAGTTGTATGTGTAGGCTGCTTTTCTTCTAACCTAAGTCTCGTTTTCAGCCGCGGTGCCAACTTGATGCACGGTGCGAAATTCGCTAATTTTTTAAAATGTGACTCAAACATTATTTGTCGTCAAAAAATGTGTAACAAACATAAAGTTGTTTAAAGAATTATAAAATATTTTTACTTTTTATTTAATCTTATAATAAGTTTGTATAAAGTGTTTGTAAAATCAAAACTAACACAAAATGGAACTATAACACAAATAAGTGAATTTACCTTAGATAAACCTGAGAGTAAAAAGCTTATAATTAATTCTTAAGTTTTTTTTTAATAAACAACAAATATTCAAAAATAGTTGTGCCGTCAAACGGCTTTGGCAAGATACCCCATTTTTGCATAGTTTTTTTTAACAACTTTTTTCTTTTTTAAATTAAAAAATATCGATTTAAAAAAATTGTTTTGAAAAAATGCTGTTTTCCAAAAAACCAATCATAACTTTTTTTGGATCAAAATTTTCCAAAATCCAGTTAACATATTCTAAAAGTTTAATAAATTTTACATTGAAATTGCTATAAGTTTAACATTCTTTAAGACTACATATTATAGAAAATATGTGCGCTGAAAAAAGTAATCGAAATCCGTTCGTTTGGGACTTAATGGATTAATAGTTTTTGAAAGTTCTGTTTTATCTTTATCTAAATGACAAAAAACCTTCGTGTCATCTCGCCGTGCAGATGATTGGACGGCTTGTGAATCGATACGAGCTTCTCACAAAATTACAAAATTGCATTCGCCTTTTTATTGAGTGTAACTGAAATCGGTTCGCGCGTTCAAACATATTTCTTCGAGTAAATAAAGAGAGCCAGTGCATTTGCAAGTCTAATTTCTGACATTCGTTTGCTGTCAATTTCGATATTTTGACTTCAACTGGGAGTTTCAATAGAAAATGAAATTCTTTTTATTCTTCTTCTTCATTTTACTTGTTGAAATTGAAATTCAAACTTTTTTTTATATAAAATTGATTTGACAATTGTGAAACAATTGAATTAATGGTGTTTGTCCCTCAGGAAAATTTGTCATCCAAATTAGCCACTAAAGTGTATTTCAGAATTTGGGATAGTTGATCTGAATGATTGAACTGGCTGAAATGAATTTCTTATCCAATCTGCAATCTTCAGATACTAAGTCAGTTTTAGATCTCTATTTATTGAACTGACGGAAATTAGATGCCGCAAAGTCAGAGTTGTTTGCTTATTAACAACGTACACAAGACTTGTTGTCTTGAAACAACAATTGTAACAGAAAAATTGAATTCAAACTCAATTTTTTATACAATTCGAATGATGAAACAACCTGATTTCTTTTGTAAAATCTGGTAGCATTTTATCTAACTGGGATTGTGTACATTTGTATGAAATGTTATATTTTGAAAACTTTTGATTAATTAGTAAACCTATATAATCTCTAAAAGCACCAATTGCCCAATATTTGTTCTCAGCTGCATCTTAATAAGTGACCAATTATTGTCTAATTATTTTGTAGGTTAATTGACAAATTATTGCCGAATTGAATGCCTTTAATTTTATTTTTTAAGAGAATAATACGGATCTAACGTTGATATTACACATTATTAAGATAACGTTTTAATTTAGTGAAAAACGTGTAATTCATACATTTCTAGCTAATCCATAAAATATTGAGATAAATCGGGTTGGGTGAAAATTTGTCAACAAATAGTAATTGAAACCCGTCAGTTTGGGATTAATGAGTTTAAATATTCACTACAAATTAGTTCTAGTTGGAGTTCATTCGTGTAATTAAATCAGAACAATTGCAATTTATTATTATTATTTTTTTTATGAATCATCTTAAAATTGAAAGCACTTTTGGTAAAATTATTAAATGAGAATTTAGAAGTTTTATAAAGGCTATCGAAATAATTAGACATCACACAGCACTAGTCAGATTTCTGAACATTCAATATACTTTTTAAAATTGTGTATAGTATTTTTAGTGGTATTTATCCATCAATTTTGTAGAATATAAATTAGTTTTTTAATTAGGCTATTTCTTAAGTTCTATCTTTATTAAATTATCAAAATATTAATGAATCATTGAATAATAGCACATAATATAATATAGTCAGATTAAATATTATACATTTATTATGCGATAAACGAATTATGTAGAATTAGAAACAAACAAAGCTTATGAAATAATCTTGCACAGCCTTTGTTCGTTGCCTTACGCAAACTACTATAACTTTCTTGTATAGTAACTTTTATTAAAAAATAATAAATAAATTAAAATAACCTATTTAAAACTAGTTTTAGTGATGTTTAAAACTGGTACACACCATTAATGCAAATCATATTCACTGTTGCTTTGAAATCAGAAAATATAACGATATTTCCGATTTGTATCGACAATCCATCTCGTTAACAATAAAGTGACGACGAATCTATCATTTATGTATCCCGATGTACTTTGCTATAATATACGACAGCTCTTTTTATTTGCGAAACAAATTACCTTTGAAGTCTGAGCGGACAAACGATATTATCGGTTACTTTACACCAAACACTTAAATTCGAGAACCCATTTATCATTCTTTCATCTTACATGTAAAGCCATTTTCAACAACATATTTCAGTGTAAATAATATCTTTATGACAAAATTAATATTCTAATCTTATTCAATCAAATAGCAAATAAAAGACTTTGCATTAATAGCCATTTGATATGACAAACAATAAAAAATACTATTTTACCTATAACAACAAATTTCAAACACTTAGAATAATAACATTTTAATAAAAGAAATGTATATTTATATTCTCATATTCATTTATCATATATTCTCATTATGCTATCATATATAGTTTGTGAGAAATTACTGATTTTCAATACAGTCATACCCCCCTCCCCACAATTACCCTCCCTCCCTCACAGCGATCAAGATCTTGCTCTTCACAAAGAACACGATGTTTTGTTCTTTTGTAAAAAATTGAAAATTTAATAAGAAAATTCTGAACCGAATAAAATTTGACGTTTGTTTACATTGAGCGCGTCATTGTACATCCGAATTGGCACGAACAAACTAGAGTAAAATCTGCCGAAGAGGTTAAAAGACGAACTGTTGTAAGGGGGGGGGGCTGAAATAATACTTTGGTTCTCTATAGGGATTATGAGTGTAATTAATTACTGAATTTCAGTATTTAATTACTTCAAAGTGTGTCCACAATAAAATTACTAAAAATTTGTAATTAACCCTTTCATATCTGAATTAAATTTGGCTATAGAAAAAAATTGTCTTCATATTTATTAATTCCTTGCAGCCTCGGTATGAATTCTACAAATTCATTATGTCAAAATGAATGTACAAATACATTAGGTCTGTATTTATGTAACAAACATTCGATTTCAAATAGTCTAAAAATAACTGAAAATCAGTAATTTTTTAATATTTTTTATAAATAAATCACACTTAATGAAACTCTTTTTAAGTTACAGTTAAATTGTATGTTTTCTCAAGGCAAATGATTTTTGTGTATTATTGAAAAATAATAGTAATTAACAATTTACGACACAATCAAAAAGCCAGACAATCGTTATAAAATGTGCATCGTAAGTATTTCACAAAGAAGTTTTGTTACCTTGAAGAGTAAAAGGAGATAAGAATGATGGAAAAAATGTTGAAGACGAAAAAGGTAACATTTATAAAAGTAAGAGAGGGTAACTTGTGGTTTCTTTGTGTATAACGTTCTTTAAACTTTCTCCTGGTATTCAACAGACTTTTCAATAGTTATTCTGAAAGAGTGACGTGATCATTCGAAGGAAAGACTATCGAGATTATTGTAATTTTAGCTCTTGTGTAAATAATTCTGATTTTTTCATCGAATCAAACGATGGAAACAACTCAAGACAAGAGTTGGTATCTTAAATATTACATTGATTCATTTTCCAACATTTTTTAAAAGCACAAATTTGAATATCTAAAATCGATCGTTGAATGAGTAGCTCTCTTCTTCTTTAAGTAGTCTGCAGTTTGTCTTTTGCGACGACCTTTCTTTCAAAATTACCATTTTATCTTAACAAAACACCGATCTTGAAAACTTAAATTTAAAATGAAGCTCCAATTTAAATGATTTATTTTTTATATCAATACTATGACAAATATATTTATATAATAAAAAAAATTCACTTTTAATTCATGATATGATACACATTTATTATAGAAGTTTTTCAATATTTTAAAAAAGATTGAAAAGTATTTTTTTTTCACATGAAAAAGATTGAGATGTATATATAAATGACATGCAAACATGTTGTTGGTGACTTGAAAAATAAACTTTGTGGAACTGTTTTCTGACTAAACTTTTGGTTTAGTAGTTTTTTGTGTAAAAATGTAGCTCGAAACTTTTTTCTGACTATTTTCTCTGTCTTTCAACTTTTCTTACAATATCTGCCATTGTCTTTTAAGGAATTAAAGAATATAATACCTTAGTGAAATGTAATTTACAGATTTCCGATTTTTTTCCTTCGTTCTCTATTCCATTTTTTTATTTGCCTGTCAGTTTAGAAGTACGTCTGGCAGGAATTAGGATATACTACTTGAAAATTCTTCTTTTGATATCAGACAAGAGAAAACGCAGAGTAGGCTAGATCATATTGAGATCATCTCCAAAGAATCAAGATGTCATCATCTAAAATATAACTGAAATGCAAAACGGGAAAAAATGTTAGACGTAATGTCATATTGTAAAATGTCAATCCCGCAGCCAAAAAATAAGTTCAGTATAAAATATTATATTCTGCGGGAGCAGAAAAATTTTGTACAAGAATTTTTTATCTTAAAAATTTATCATTTAGTTCACAATTTTGCTTGTAAATATGATCATGCCATTAAGTTAATTGGATATTGTAATTTGGTTAATTAATTCACTCGATTAACTGATAATTTAATTACTTAGAACATCTATTGAATTTAATCATTGTGTTTATAATTGAATGAAACTGTGACATGAACAATTAGCGTAAACATAATAATGTGCATTTAAAAATGTAATTGAATCTTTGTCTAAAAGGGTATCAGTTGATGGTATTATGAATTTCAAAATTAGACTGCTGTGGATGATTTTAATGAGATTTATGAAAAAGCAAACATTGAAAAAAAAACTTCAAAAAATCTTAAATATATTCAATTACAGTACATGAAAAATATTTCTGCTATATTTCTTTTAGAGATGTTATAGTATTCATAAGAATTGTCAAAATAATGTAATTCAATTTGAAATTATTATTTTTTCTTCTTCTCCTTCTTTTCTTCTTATTCTTTTCTTGAATTGACTCGAAGGACCATTTTTTAAATTCATATGAAACAAGATGTGATATGAATTATGATTTTCTAGAACTGCAGTCGATTTACGATGCAAAATGTTTTGTGCTAGAGAATGCAGAAAATTATGTAAATTAATGTTGTTTAAAAAATTACCCTTTCATTTGAATTTTATTTACCATCAGGCTTATTGTGATTTAAAATATTTTTATTATTATAATACATTTCAAAAATCAGATTTGTTATTTTTTCAAATAAATATATTATCAATTTTTATTGTAGCTTTGTGTATTATTTTTTCATGTTTTGAATTATTTTGGACTAGTTTTTAGATTTATACTTTCAAAGTACCATAAAAATTTAGTGCACTACTTTTATAACACACAAATTCAATTGCATTAGGAAATTTCACAAAACACGTTTTTGCAAAGTCAGAAATTTTTTGTTAAATTCTGGCTTTAGCTAAATCAATTCAATGAAACTTCGCAGCACTTCTTGGTCAAACTGTTTCAATAAGCATCACTCGAGTGAGCGAAATAGGCGCCACCGTTGCAATATTAAGAAGAGGTTTTGTCGAAAGTGAATGACTTTTTGTTAGTCATGCAGAAAGAGGTTTCATACAAGACGCCTAAATGAGAGCTGTTTTCTTCTTTATCCAATTCCTCAACTCCTTGTTTTATTTTTGCTTGATAACAATGCAAGAATATTACTAAAATATTGATTTACTTTCCGTTTTGTACAAATTAAGGTATGTCTCCGATAAAACAGTTTTCTTACGAATTACTTAATATTTGAACAAAACGTTGTTCAATTTTAAATAGTCATACACGATTTTTTCCATATTTTTTATCCGCTTACTTTTTGAGTAAATCTAAATTAAAGTTTCAATTTTTCTATATTAACGCACAGGTTAGAATAGCACCGAGATATAAAATAGTACTAACGAAAAACAAGTGCGCTCTTTCTATATAGCGGCACTACTCTAACTTATGCACCATATGGGCAAAACGGGTTTTTCAATCGAGATTTATAAAAATAGTGAACGGATTAAAAATCTGAAAAAATCGTGCATTATTGTTTTATTGTATGGAACCTTTTTGTGTAATTTGAGCTTATTTGTAAGAAAAGCGGTTTCATCGAAGACATACCTTTATGTAAATCGTAGGAATAAAATGAACCTCCATGATGATCATTTTTTTTTAAACAAGCAATTGAAATAGTTATTCGACTGATTGTAAAAATGGTATTTTCCTTGAATTTAATACAACATACCTAGATACAAAATGTATTAAACATAAAAATTATTGAATTAAAATAAAAAAATCCGATTAACTTAGATCGAATTTTTCGTTTAAACTCTCAAGTATTCAGCGTCAAATATTGATGATTATGGTTAGGCATTTACATTGACAATTCATTTTTCTGTGAGGGGCTGCTAAAATTAGGACCGATCCCGCTTTGGCATATGTTTATTTGCATTTCGTATTTTTTCCCCTTTTCTTGAAAATCGATAAACGCGCGCAGTCCATTTGTTATCAGAATATGTTAAATTAAAAATTAACTTTCCGAATATGATAAATTGTGACGATCTCGGTCCAAGATAGGGTGTTATCTAAATACAGGAATGCCAAGTCGGCATTATTTATTTTCAAAATATGGTTCGATTAAGATAATAAATAATTTGGCATTGGGAAGCACGTTAAAATAAAAATAAGTAAATTTCCCATCATTTTAAATATTTTCTTATCATTTAAATCTTACTTTATATTGAATAATTGGTTTGTCGTATAAAATTTTAATTTAAAATATAATAAAATTAAAGTCTCATATTCAGAGAAATTTTACGAGTAAATTTTAGAGAAAATCAAAATATCAATTAATCTTTTCAATTTATTTTAAGCAATTAATTTGTTAAGTGATTCAAAATCTACTTTTTTTAATTGAACATGAAAGCAAAATGTACAACTCAGCTTTTAATAAACCACAGTTTAAAAAGCCATCGAAATTTAAAAGATTTTACAATATTTCAATTACATATAACAATTTATATTATTTGCAATGTATCAACATAACTATCAAATAACAAAGTTAGAGAGAAAAGAAAAATGTGGAAACATTTTATAATTAAATACGTTCAAAATTATTGACGTACCCCAAACACACAGACACTGTAATAGAACAATTTCTAAATGATATTTCATTGCCTTTGTTTCTTTTTACTTTTAAATTACCAACATGTATATAAACTTAATTTTTTAGCAGAAATAAAAAAGCTAAACTAATATGAAAAAACAGAACGATGCCAACAGTTGATGGTATATATCACGTTCTGTATTATAAAGTTTAATTTTTTAACTAATGAAAAAGTTCTCAGCTGTGGTACATAAAGTTTATAAACTTTTATAAATTACACAAAATCAGACTGAAGTATTTTAAAGCTCAATTTCCAACTTTTACAATGAATGCAAAAATATTATTTCAAAAAATTAAGTTTCAAGTTAAAAAATGGCATTAATTTTAATTTATGATGGTTTTATAACTGTTTTACTGAAATTACATCAGATTTCAATAAGCTTCTATTTTGTTGGTAAATTTAAAGGGCTCTATGTTTGAAAGAATTACTTATCATTATTTTTTAATATCTTATTTTATACTGTATTTGCTTTTTTTTATAATTTTATAACATGTATTCAAAATTTCAAATTGTATAAAATTATGATTAAAATTATATTACATTATGATCAGTATTTGGTACATTATTTTTCGATGACATAAAAAAATCAAAATTATTTCCTTTACTCACCACTTTCATTATGTAATTATTCTAAATAAACTTGGTTTGTATTCAAATATCAATTTAAACTGGCTGAACGTTTATTTAGTACAAATTTGTATTAATTCAACAAAATTTACTTATGTAAATTACATAAATATATTCTATAGTAAATCTATCAAACTGATTTTTTAACATTATTTACAATTTATTTGTTTAAATTTCATATTAAATAATATCTAAATTCATCAAATAACCTATTAAATTTCAATATTTTTAGTTTTATTCATAAGTTGTAATAAATGAAAAAGCAACTACTATTATATTGAATTAAATCAATGATTATATCTTTCGAAAACAAATCAATCACTTATCAATTTACATAATAGGTGAATGGCAAAAGTTGAGTAAGAAATTTGAAATTGTTTCTGAGTTTAGACTTCTGTATGGGAAAAGACACGTGCGTTCAAACCGACATTCGGTTGAAATTGAATTCTAGCCAAATGCTCTGAAATTTTGCGAGTCTAACATGCTAATGACTATAACTTAGTGCCAAAGTAACTGACGTTAACTACTGATATTAAATACTCTAAATATGACTCACCATCTACTTAATAAACTAAGTAGGAAACAAAAAAGAGAAAACACTTGTTCATAAAATAAAACCTATTTTAAGATATATTTGCAAATTTAATTTAATATAATTTAGTATTGAGATAGTAAACTTCAATTAAAAAAAATGATGACAAATTCTCTTATAAAATGGTATATACCCTGAACTCTTAGCATATTATAGTAATTCGTTAATAAGAGTTTGGGTTGGCATAGAAAGTTGGATAAATTAGGAAAAATTATTTTCATTGTATTGTGTGCTATGGTGTATCACTTGGATAGAAGTTCAACTCTTGAAACTTTTATGATAAATTCATGACATATTATTATTGACAAATTTCTATTTGTTTAGCTTGTGAAGTTACTATTTGAATTGATGTGTAGTAACTTGAGGTGTTTTAAACAAACTGGCATTTAAACACGAAAATTAAAATAAAATCGAATATACAATTAAGTTATGGATGGACTGATATATGTAATAAGATTTCTTATATTTATAAAATTTTCAAAAGATACTAAATGCAAAATACATTTTTGCATTTCAGATTTGCAAGCATCCAAAATATTTATTTCATTACATGTCAGTTTACAGAACAAATTGTCTGCCTCAATTCTTAATCTGAATTAATTTTATAGCATTCCAATCTACAAAATACATGAAAAGAGACAGTAGTTTAAATGATTGGAATGCCACAAATTCAGGTTACAGTAGATTTTACATTAATTCTAATAGAAAGTAGTAAATTAATTTAATGGTAAAATGTTTCAAAGAATTATTTATATAAAATGTACAGAAAAAATGTGGAGCTGCTAATATTACTTATATTTTCTAATTAATTTTATCATCGAAATTTTCAGTTATGAATGTGGCTGATATTTTTAGGACAAATCATACTATCAAATTCAAAATTAAAAAAAAGTTTGTTTTATTCATAAAATTTTGTTTCAACAAAAAAATAGTTTTATTTTATCAGAAAAAATCTTTGATTTGACCTATCAAAAATATTTATCTTACACTGAAACGTATGTTGCATTAAAATTTTAACTGAGTAACGTTTCTCGTCACAAATCATATACATATGCCTACGAAATGTACAAGCGATGTATTTATTTGTTGTCTTCTTCTTTTACAATCAAATATTTTTATGAGAATTTTATTTCTAAGTTAATTCGCGGAGTTATTTTTATTTTGATAGATAGACTGATTGGAAAATATATTTTGTATCGTCTTTCAGGTTTTGACTTCTAGTTGCAAAAAGTGATTGATTTGTATGTGCGAACAGTATATCATATTTTTATGGGGCGAATAGATTTTTGAAAACTCAAACAGAAATCGAAACGCGTTTTTTGTTTAACAAAAATCTAATAAAAAAAATCTTTTTCAGGTTATTTCGATTTGTATTCGACGGTTAAACTTCACTGATCGAAATAAATGTAATTTTTTTTATTCATTTTGTATAAAATCGAATCACTGATGGAATCTACTATAAAATTGTACATTTTCAGAAAATAAAGTCAGCTTCTGACTGTCAGAAATAAATTTTCGATAATTAAAAAAATAAAATTTGATTTCATCAAAAAAATAAACAACTTGAAATTTCATTAATCTATTTAGGAAAAGTTGATAAATGCCAAAATTCGATGGTTTAACAGTCAGTAGTGTTGAATGTCAAATGTTGAAATCACAATTGAGTTCAGCGACATGAAAAACCTATAGAATGACACCTTTAAACAGTATATTAAAAATTTGTCAAACATTTTAAAAAAATTTAACACGTTTTTGATTGGTACATTGATCCAAAAAATGAGAGGTAATAAAAACTAAAGTAGGATGATATTCCCTTTAAAGGTGATTTCTTCTAGGTCATTTAAATATCAATTTTCTTTTAATTCACATCTTGAGGATAATTAGGTTCACGTTGTTCTTGATTTGACCTACATTTAGTGTTAATCATGAACCGACTAAAATCGATATCTTAATGTAATTTATTCAAATGCATAAACAAAAATCTTGAACATTGTTCTAATTCTTTAAAAACGATATTTAAAAAAAATTACGTAACACACACCAAGAAAGTGTTTTTATAATTCAAATTTTATTATTGGAAAAAAACAATGATATAATTGAACGAGATCAATAACAAATTTTAATAATAACTTAGAAGATAATAACCATTATTTCTCAAGTTAATTGTTTCTTTGTCATTGCATCAATCATTGCAGTATTTCAATTGAAAAAAAATTCTTAAATATACCAATAGAATTCTGATTAATAATACGTTTTGAACCATTTTTTTTCATTGCAATTGTTTTTATACCAACTTTGAATAATCCATTTTTTTAGTTATGTCATTTTAATTGATATGAGAAATTCTACAAATATGTTTCTTTGAGCCGTAAATGAAATTAAAAAAATTTGTGGTTGAGGAGACACTTTTGGGACCATCTTTTTATAGTTTTTTGCTTCTAAAATACGCAAAAAGTAGTGGTGTCCTTAAAAATTTTAAGGGTAACATCTTTAAATATGCTACCAAAAGCAATTTTATATGAGCAAATCTAAAATGAACGTCCAGTTAGCGGTTCAAAAAAATGATACATTTTATTTTCAAGGCAAAATTTTGAAAAAAATTGCAGGGCTCTTTGAGAATCTTACATGTTAAAAATAGGGTGCCATGTTTTAAAAAAGATGACACCCCTAAAAAAATTATTTTCTATTTTTATATATTTTTTTAGATTTGCTTGAAAAAAAATTGGAAAAT
>JABFPM010000748.1:0-25317 GCA_022817325.1 Idris sp. 1 HC-2018 | reverse complement strand
TCCAAATTTTTTCACCGTTATTTTGTCCTCGGTCATTTTCCCTGTCAAAAAAAATCACTTTCGATTTCGACTCGAAATCAATATGGTAGACCGATGACTAAATAATTCGGTTCCGATGAGTATCCGACGTGTTTTCTAATCGAAATTGCATCGAAATATTGTATCGGAATAGTTGATCGCTTACAAGTCGTTTTTACTTTTGTTAATATACGAAATTGGGTCGGAACCAAGTAGGAAACGAATTTTTTCTTATGGTAAAAATTTGTTTACAAAAGTGGTATTTTTACGTATTTAGATACTTCAAATTTGATTTTATGAACAATTGTAGTAGTAGTAGTAATAGTAGTAGACATTTGTTTTTCAATAAATTTTTTGCAAATTAAATGTTATTCTATGTAAAAAAAACTTGATTCTTACTAACTTTTTGATTTTGTTATAAATGAAGTCACATGAATGCAATTTATGTGTAACTTGTTGAAATTCATTAGAAGATTTTTCAATATGTTGTCCATCTTTGATCAAATATCGTATCTCCTGACTCAAGAAAAAGAATAATTAATACAACAATATAACTTTTGGAGATTAGATTTTCAATTACTTTAATATTTTATAAATAAATATATGTAGTATATATTATGTACTTTAAGATCTTCAATGGAAATACAGCAAATATAATTTGAGTTTGAAACATTATGTCACTTGTTAACCTTAGGATAAACCAGCTTATAGAAATAGCAGAGTTAAACAATTTTGACATTTCTTGACTAAAACTGAAAATACAGAACTAATAAAAACTTATTGGAATCCAAGAAAAATCACATCTTATCAACAATTGATGTATTCCGAGCAGTATTACCTGTTTACTCGATCGTTTTTTAAATTAAGTGAACTACGAATCTAATAACAAATCAATAACATTACTCATTAATTTTTAAATTAACGAAGATGAATTTCAAAACATTTCGGAAAAAATTTACAAAGAATGAACTTTATAAAAATCGCTTGAGAACAGCCTGAGTATTGCCTATTTTGCATAGATCCAGTTGTTCTGGAACAATTTTTATAAAAAAAAAGTATATTTTGCAACCTCTTGTTTTAAAGAATACGATACACAATTTCGAACCAAATTTGATTAACAACCATTTAAAATGTATATGTTCTTACATTAATATTTTTTGTTTTCTTAATTGTAGGAAGTGTTTTTCAGGGTATTTATACTTTTTTAAAGTCCCAGCTGATTAGAAATGTGGCAGAAAATTGGTTTTGTGGCATTAAATTAAAATAAAAATCATAATCACATTTTTTCCACAACTTTTTTTTCTAAAACATTTTGAAATTCAACTCCATGGAGGATGCCTTGTGTTTACTAAATTAGCCTTAAAAACAAAAATTGTAAACATATTATACAGTAGGACGGTCCTTATTTCGCCAAAGTTGGAATTTCTACGACTTCCACCTGAAATTTGGTTAAGAATGTCAAAAAAGTAAACCCTGAATTTTTTCAGATTTTTTTGAGCAGAATAACCCGTGCCGATAGGGGATTAAAATTTAATTTGGATTTTAAATGAGCTTTTTTTAATATTAGATTATCGATTATAACTTTCTGAAATTTCTCTATAAAATTATAGAAATGTGTATACTCACGTTTTTGGAGTAGCTGAACTTGAATTTGCCGTCAAAACAACTTAACATCAACAACTTTTGACAACTTGGGCTTTAAAATTAATTAAAACAAAAAAAACAAAGATCATTGGGTATTATTATTTCGTATATTGATCGAGTCGCCAAACTCAAATTTGCTGTCAAAAAATCATTTTTGATCATACAAGTTGTCAAAAGTTGCTGTTGTCAAGTTGTTTTGACGGCGAATTCGAGTTCAGCGACCCCAAAAACATGAGTATACACATTATTATAATTTTTTTATAATATAGAAGATATAAGATATTTCAAAAAATTATGATCAAAAGCTAATATCAACATAAAAGGCTCATTTAAAACCCATATTAAATTTCAATCTCCTACATACGGCACGGGTTATTCTGCTAAAAAAACATGAAAAAATTCAGGGTTTATTTTGTTGATATTCTTATCTAAATTTCAGGTGGAGGTCACTAAAATTCCAAATTGTCGAATTAAGGGCCATCCTATTATACAGTTAATTAATAAAGAAAAAATTATAAAAATACCAATGAATACCGGATTCTTAACTGTAAAATTATTTAATTTTAATAATCAAAACCAAAACAATAGAAAAAATCGAATGAGAGTTCATTTGCATTAAATTTTAAACTTCATACAACTTTAAAAAAATTAGCTGATTGTCTGAGTTTTACTTTTACAGCAAAAGTTTCAATTCAAATGTAAATTAAAAAAAAAACATTTTCAATGTTCACTTGTTTAAGGCAAGATGAGACCGTGTTAAAAATCAATAATAGTAAAACTATGTTTTTTAATCATGATTTTAATTGACAAATTTCAATTTTTAAAAAAAAAAAAAATTTTCGAGGGTCCCTACCAAGCAATTGTTTTCTTTGCTTCCTGGTAAATCCTGCATGACGCATTTATTCTAGATATCAAATTGCACCATATTTTAATCTTAAAATTTAAATTTTCTTGAAAATATTAATGTTTATTTCAATTTGTCAACATTAAACTTTTTGAATAATTAACACAACTTTTTCACCAGTCTATGGATTAATATGAAATATTGAATTTGCTCTTAATTATTCATCATTTACAATGCTACGTATCGCTATTTTGAATTTTCCACCACAAAACCCCATAAAAATATTTTTTTTTAATATTATTTTTACCACTATATTCTACATAATAAAATACCTTTATACACGGAGACTAGAAAAAAAGGGTGGGCCGCTTATTTCAGAAGGCTGAGGCTTTTATTGGAAAAAAACATATGCGAAAATTGTTTCAAAAAGGCGAGAGTCTTCTGGCCAAACGACCGTACTTTTATGCCACGCGGGTGTGCCTTTTGTACCAAACGCCTTGGTCTAGAAGCCTGAGCCTTCTCATGAAACGCCTCAGTCGTTTACACGAAACGTCTCAGGCTTTTGGCGCGCCCGTCACACGCTTTTTGAACTCTGCCATTCATTTTAAGCATTCATTTAAAGAGGTGCATTTTAAGTATAGAAATACAGATATGAGTGTAAATAAAATAATTCATTAAAATGTTTCATTTAAATAACTTTTTTACAACAAAATATTGATTTAAATAAAATGTACTATTATATACGTATTCTACATAATTGACTGTTAAAGTGCATTAAAAAATAAAAAAAAATTCAGCATTATTTTGACAGAGTCTATTTAGGTTAGGTTATTTACATTTTGATTTTCTTGACATTTCAAACAAATATTTATTTACGTTAAATTAACACACAATACAATCATTGTTAATGTAATAATAAATGACAAACACAATTTACTTACCTTTATTGTCACTTTTATTATTCATTATTGAAAAAAACACTATACACCTCTTTCAACAAATCTTTGAAATAATCGGCCGAGTTCGACAAGCGTGTGACGTGCGCGCCAAAAACCTGAGACGTTTCGTGTAAACGGCTGAGGCGTTTCATGAGAAGGCTCAGGCTTCTAGACCAAGGCGTTTGATACAAAAGGCACACCCGCGTGGTATAAAAGTACGGGTCGTTTGGCCAGAAGACTCTCGCCTTTTTGAAACAATTTTCGCATATGTTTTTTCCAATAAAAGCCTCAGCCTTCTGAAATAAGCGGCCCACCCTTTTTTTCTTGTCTCCATGTATTGAATTAGTTACGAATTTTTATTTGTCCGATGAAATTAGTCGGATGTAACCTGGTGCAAAAGATTACGTTTCAATCGTCAAAGATGGCAAATATCACTAAAAACAAAAAGGTTTAATGCTTTTCAATATTACTAGCGTGCATAAAAATTTTTTGGAAACATATCTTGAAATAAATGCATAAAAATTTCAAATTTAAAAAAACATAGTGTCGTTTTTTTTAATTATTATAAAAATTTTGTTAAAAAAACACTATGCGATGAATCAAACAGTGAATGTTATTTCATGAAATGCGTTAGATATCCTGGGATCGGTCAAACTTAAGAGAAACTTAAAAATACTCTTGAAATGAACAATATTATGTGTATCAAGTTTCGTCAGTGGATTTCTACAAACAGGTATATTTGTTTATATTTTTTTTAATACAAAAGGTTTTACCAGCAAAAATATGGTTTAAATGGAAACAGAATAAGTACAACTTTAATGTATACAATAGACACAACATTTTTTTTAATGTTTAAAATTTGTAATTTAATTTTTTTTTTTTATATATATATAATTCACTTTCTACAATTAACGTTTTATTTCACTGCAGTCTCTAAATCCTCATTACGTATATGAAACAGTGAGAATATGATTGAAAGAATTCATTTTTTGAACAAATATTTAAATATATTCAGTTTTGTAGTTGGTAGTATAATAAATGTATAGAAAAAAATGTAAAAACTCAAAAAAAAATTGTGTAATTTCTGTAATGGCTATTTAAAAAAAATATTAGAGATTTTTGGCCTGTAAAACAGATATGATCTTTCATTGTACGAAAAAAACGAAATAAGATATGAGAAAAGTGGCATAGACCATATAAGGTTCATGTCATTCATGGAAATAACAATTTGAATTTTTTTACATTTCAAATTTATAATGCATTAAAATGTTTATTTCATCACTTATATACATTGTATAAACATTTTTGTGAAATATTTGATTAATACTTATTTATGCTTCCTCATCAGTAATAAAGTTATTAAGTTGAATTTCTTCATATATACAATAATTTTCTTCATCATTGACATAATTCGAATCCATGTTTTCTTCATTCAATGTCCACAGAGACGCAAATGTACGTTCATCTTCCTGAATACATTTTTGTGGAGATTCAAATTCGTTATTTATTTCTCCATCAAAATTTCCACATAGTCCGCGAACAGAATTTCGATAAGCATCAGAAATCTGGAAAATTATTTTAAAATATTTTACTTAATATGTATAAACAAGTTTTCTATAATAAATTAGTCGATTCAACTTCGATAATAAAGGGAGTCATCGGTGAAATTTCATTTATATGAAATAATGTATATAAAATCATGAATTATAGTTACATATGAATTTGTTTATGTAGAAAATGACTACTTAAGTGGACATTCAATCAAAATGGCTAAAATCGACAAATATAATCCGATTTTGATGAGATTTTTTTTAGAATATTCTGTTTTGCTTCTAAATTAACGATTTCTGGTAAAAAAATGAAAAAATGTATTAATTTATCATTACATTGTTAATAATCATTAAAATAATGGCTAATTTTTAATGAAAATATGTATCGAACTACACGATCGATTTGCTTGTTGTTGTTCTTTTAATTGCTCCTTATGATGTAGATAACAAATTGTATTGACTCAAATTTTGATATTGAGTAAATTAAAAGTTATATTAATTTTACTAAAAAGTGCATAAAAACAGCAGAAAAATAGCATGAAATTGAGCTTTTTTGTAGTATAATGTTAATAAAAAATTTTAAAAACAATTTATTAACATTTTGATCAACATAAGTTATTGTTTATATTCTTAGGAACATTTAAAAAAAATTAGAAGTAAATCGGTCAAGAACTTGGGTACCAGTTCTATTTTGAAATCTAGAAAACATAAAGAATAAAAACTTCAGAAAAACATGTTTTAAGTTTGAGTTATACATTTAAGCGCTGTTATCGCTTCATGCAATATTCATTTTTCAATGTTTTTTAGTGAGTATAATAAAACGCATTTAACCACGTGAAAGAGGACACTTTAAACTATCAAAATATGTAATCAAATTTTTTAACTCTAAATATTTTTGGAGTTTCGTCAAATCCATGCGACAGAATATTGAGAATCATAAAAAAAGATAATAAGAACAATTTCAGCAAAAAATATTAAAAACTGAAGAAATGATTATTTTTCAACGAATATTTTTTCTTAATTTAACTGTAAAAAATCTTATGAATATTCTTAAGCTTTTCATTTAATCGTTTTTTTTTAATTTTGTTTGATGAAATAATATTTTTATACGCTATTTACATCTTTAATTACTTGCAAAAAAATTTTCTTTTACATTTATTATTTCATAATAAACATTCGCAATTTATTAACTATGTAAAAACCAAAAGAATTAATTACTTTAATCAAATTTGGAATGCGTAGTCATATTCTAGTTGTAAAAACAGATAATTAGCATTATGACTTTATAAATTCTATTATACACGTAAAATTTTATCGGTAACTCCCCATAATTGCAAAAAAGAAAACAGATTAATTTCAAATTACGTACCTTTATATGTAAATGCTCTCCATTGTAAATAATGTTGATATTATAAACACTTGACACCACAACGTACGAGTTATCAGGTAACATATATATCTCGAAAGCAGATTCATTTTTATAGCTATCGTATAAACTATAAAATTGATTTTCATTTACTGTAATTTTTTCATCGTTCACAGTAATTATAATCTGTTTTTCATAGGGATAAAACCAGAGTTCATTCGAACCAAGTAAAATTTTTACTTCTCTTTTTTCTAGATCTGTATCTCGAGTTATAATACTGATTCTTTTTCTGTCTACGTTTCTCAGACTTTCATTCCGAATATTAGGATCTTCCTTGGGAAACGTCGTTACCAATACATGCCAATAGTCTTCCATTACAATATTATATATTTTTGTATCAAAAGTTCTAATCTTTGTTTTGTCCACTAAACATGACGCTGCAAAATTTAACAATAATTTTTTTAGAATTAATGATACCATGAATAAAATAAAAGTATATATAGCAAGGATTTCAAACCAATTAAACGAAACTATTCAAGAAAAAAAGTATAAGGGTATAAAGAGATAAAGTAGTCAAATTTGTCCCTTATGTCCACATATTTCTTTTGTTTTTATCCGTTAAAATAGCTTGAAAAATAACCATTAAGGCGGTTTTTAACTCATATGAGACATTCTCCGTGAAATCGGACAATTTTCTGACCTAGGGTCTCCGAATTAAATATCAATGAGTTTATTTATTTATTTGAGATTGGTCCAAAACAAGCAGAAATGTGTTACTAAAACATAAATGTGCTAGATTATTTAGCGAGAAATTGAAAAACATCGTTTTTCAAGATTTTAATAAATTTTCAGAGCATTTTTCGAAAATTGAGTATTTTACTCGGAATTTTGATGGTAAAAACTAATTTATCAGTATTAATGTATTATAAATATTACAAAAATAACATATTTTACCTTGTAAGTCACAAAAAAATGTATGATTACGTCAAAAGTAACCAAAAATGGCAAAAAAATTCAAAAATCAATTCCCAAAATACAACATTTTTTTTGGCTCTACACAACCTTAAATTATTTGTAATATATAGTACTTTCACCCCTTAAAAAATCTCCCATGGTTATTGAAGTTTACCAAAGTTACAACTATTTTAGTACACAAATTTATATTTATTGATTTTTCTAGTTAGAAAAATTTCTGGCATATGTCAAAAATACATTTTTATATTTTTTAGATTAAATTTACACAAAATTAATTATTTTATTTACCTTGTTGATACTCGGAATTACGTATTACCCGTGGATTGTCTATCTTCACTAAACATTTTCATAACACTTATAAGAATACCTTCTGCTTTGAATGAATGTGTTTTTATTAATAAATTACCCGATGGTTGTGGGATACCGCTATGGGACGACTAATGCCTGTAACTGCAGTTGGTTTTCGGAATCTCTTATCCAATTCTTTTGCATTATTTGCAATATTATTTATTTATTTATTATTTATTTCGAAATGTTGCAAAAATGAATTTTCTCAATATTTTTAGTAGCCCAATTATATATATTTTTTTGGATTCTGAATTTGACAATCAGGAGGTAGTTTGCTCTTGCAGCTAATCGTTTTACAGTACCTTTTAAACTGTCACTTGGATCTTTACCATGCGCGGTTTCATAAAAATGCCATTCGGCTGGCTAAGGCATATTCTAAGTTAAAATTCGAATCTAAAAACATTCATTTTAAGTCCAAATTATTATAAAAATTCAGTAAAAACTTTATAAAAAGAAATTAAATCAACATTACACAAAAACAATTTTTTTATAGTCATTTTAAATTATTGATGCAACAAGAAACTTATCTCTGTTTATGGAATTCCAAAAATACTTTTTCGTGCTTAACACATAAAACATCAACATCAACTTCTGATCTTTGTTTAAGTAAAAACAATAATCATTCAGAAAAATCATTTTTTGTCTTAAAATGAGGTTCAGTTGAACATTTGGTAATTTCATTCGGAAGAGAGCACATGGTTATATTAATGACTGAATTTAAGGTTAAAATATAAAAATGTAAATAAGCTTTACTCAGTACACATTGATATTTAATTCGGAGACCCTAGGTCAGAAAATTGTCCGATTTCACGGAGAATGTCTTATATGTTATTTATTTAAAGACTACGCCCGCGGGGTTTGGGGTGGGGGGTCAAGATTAGTGTCATTGGATAGATTTTTAAAAAATATTTTATACGTCTATTTTCAAATTTTTGATCCGATGCGTATTTCTCGAGATATTTCACCGTCCCGGAACTTTTTCACCACTCTGTATATAGCCCTCTTTTGAAAGTCAATGAAAACCTAATAATCTTGAGCCATATTTCTGAAGAAAATCGATTTTATATATATATTTTTGGTTTTATGACTTATTTTCTAACTCTAAATGGCTTCTAAAAAATCTGAAAAAATTCAAAGTCACTGTCTTCACATTCTGAAGAATAAACGTCGTGAATTTAAATTAGTAAAAAATGGTTATTATGTGTTAAACAACTAAAAAACGTGACTAATTACCCATAGAAACTTTTTTGCGGTCTTTAAATAAATAACTTATGAGTTAAAAACCTTCTTAAGGGTTATTTTCCAAGCTACTTTAACGGATAAAAACAAAAAAAGTATTTGGACATAAAAGGGCAAATTTGCCTCCGTATGCCTCCATGCTCTTTTAATATTTTTAACTCACTAAATCAAAAAATCTACAATGCATATTTCAGATTTTTTAAAAAATTGGTTTAACAAATCTGAAATTATCTTTAGCTATTTCAAGGAGCAAATTTTAGGATTCTTCAAATAACATTTTGTCGTCCATTTACATTTTTAATGATTTTTCTGGTTAGATCTTCCAAAACAGTTTTAGATTTACAAATAAGTTTCTGCCGTTTTCTATCAAAAATTGAGCATTTATTGTAAAATAACAATAGCTAACGTCTTATTCAAAGTATTGTCCATCACATACTACTACTTTTTCTCATTTTTCTGGCAATGAACGGATACCGCGTTGAAAAAATTATTCATCTTTCGAAGCTATCCATGAATCGACCCAATTTTTGGCATCTTCATATGATGTGAAGTGTTTCTCAGACAGGCCATGCGTCATCGAACGAAATAAATGGTAGTCTGAAGGCGCAAGGTCTAGTAAATACGGCGGATACGATAAAACTTCCCAATTAAGGGTTTCTAAGTAGGTTTTAACCGGTGCCGCAATATGTAGACGAGCATTATCATGCAGGAGAATAATTTTGCCGTGTCTGGAGTAGTATTTTTCGCGTTTTTCTTTGAGTGCTCGACTCAATCTCATCAACTGAATTCGGTTGACAGCCCCATTAATAGTTTCGTTTGGTTTGAGCAACTCATAGTACACAACCCCAAGCTGATCCCACCAAATACACAACAAAAGTTTTTTTTATGAATATTTGGTTTAGCTGTAAATGTTGGTGCATGACCAGGTTGTCCCCATAAATTTTTCCTTTTTGGATTGTCATAGTGGATCCATTTTTCATCACCGGTAACTATACGGTGCAGGAAACCCTTACGTTTGTGCCAGACAAACAGCATTTCACATGTCAAAAATCGGCGTTCAACGTTTCTCGGCGTCAGTTCATATGGAACCCAATTTCCTTGTTTTTGAATCATTCCTGATGATTTCAATCGATGTAAAATTGCTTGTTGAGTCACTTCTAAATAAGTGTAAGTTCCTCTTGCGTTTGGCACAAATCTTCATCCAATAATGATTCCAATTTCGCATCTTCATACACTTTCGGCCTTCCGCTACGTTCTTTGTCTTCAATGTCAAATTCACTGTTTTTGAACTTTTGGAACCATTCCCGACAACTTCTTTCACTCAAGGCAACCTCACCATATGCTTCTACAAGCAATCAATACGCTTCTGCAGCAGATTTTCAAATTAAAAAAGTAAATCAGAAGCTCCCGCAAATGACGCTTATTTGGCTCAAAACTCGACATTTTTGCACTCGAAAAAAATACTACACTGATAATAAATCACTAATATTTTACGTTTATATTGTTGACTGATATCTGACCTTACGACAATGATGTAAATATCTGACAATTTTAACAATAAATTAACGGTGGCACCACTTTCGTCAAACGGCAGAAACTTATTTGTAAAACTAATAATAATTAATATTTTTACTTTGTCAACTGCAGGATTCAAATTATTTACGCTCATAAAATTTGTTTTATTTTAGATTTTAATATATTTTGACAGTAGCATAAATAGATCTATTTTTTAGTGAAATGACTGTATGTTATTTCACGTGAATTTTAACGATGTTGTACTGGATCGTACTATTTTTCTTTTAATAATTTTGATTAAAAAGTATTTTATCTAGTTTAGTTACCTATTTTTGGAATGTATACATTTTTTATAAACTGTTAAAAATAAAATGAGCAGTTTTTGATTTTCGGTGCCTCAATTTTTAGTTTCAAAATAAAAGATCGTGAATCTAATCGTTATGTTAAGTTGGCCTAAAATTACTTCATAATGTCCATTAATCAAGTTTAATACAAAAATAAATGAATAAATTTTGTGCTTTCTGTAATTAAATAATTCTGCATTTAAAAATACACTCAAATTATTTAAATTAATGATTATAATAAAACAATAAACAACTTTTACTTACGAGTTGAGATTTGAATAGACAAAGTATCTAATATGTTAAACGAAGAAGAAGTAGAAAGTTTTGGATATTCTTCTTTCTCTAAAAGAGCCTCATAAAAATTAAAATTGTTAATAGTAATATCCATATCTGGAGTAATAACTGAAAAATCTATTGTATAGTTGCTGTTAACCCCAAATTTAAATATAATTTCATTTGAATTTTTCTTTCTTATTTCATAAATATTAATATTAAAATCAGATTTTTTGGAGTTGGCTAAGCTATTAATAATATTTGATAATATATCTTTCAACCAAGGGGTTGTTTCGTCAAAAATTAGGACTAATTCTCCTTCATTTAATATGGAATTAAGAGCTAATACATCAGCACAGCTTATTAAAACATTTTTAGTTTCATTCAAACAATTCTGGGCCTCATCACGATCGAGAATATTTTTTTTTCTTTCATTATTTTTTCGTAAGCTGCCATGAATTTTAAGCCTAGCACTATGACAGTTACTGAGTCCGAAATGAAAATCTATTTCACTGTCTACTGATTGACTTGATTTTAATAAACTTTTAGGATCTAAAGGATTTTGCACTGGCAATTTGTTTACCAAACTTGCACATATTTCAACAGTTTCATCTATTTCTTCATCATATTTTGCTTGAAAATATGCCAATAGTTTTGATCTGTTATCAACATTACTCCATCCAATAGCAGAAGTGAATATGAAATAAATATTATGCCACGTTGATATCTGAGCAACAACGTCAATAGCAATCGCTTTCCCATATGAAATGCCTTCCACTGTTTCCTATTGAAATAAATGTTCAATTAAAAATACATTTCTCTCCACAAATAGTTGGCCTTAAAATTCCGAAAAATTTGACAAATTTTAAGTGCTGTAACTTTGTCATGGTTTTTTTAGAAATTAAATTTAAAGAATGGAAATTTAAATCTAAAATCTCTAATTGACGATACATCTATTGCCAATTGGTAAAACTTAACTCCAGATAGGGTTATATTTTACATTAAACAGAAAAGTAAATTTCTGCACTTATAATAATTAAACTCGCTTTATGCATAATTTCGAATCCTTTTAGTGCAAAAAAAATATAAAAATTTTATTGTTCCTAAAAAAAGTATTTAAACTTCATTTGACAAAAATAGTCGAATTTATAGCCTAAAAAATAAAATATTGAATTTTTTAAATATTTGTTATTTTGTAAATGTTTGAATAATATAAATTTATTTTTTAAATTAATTCCAAAAAACCATTTACAACATTTTGAACATTCTCAAATTTTTTGACGTTTGAGAGAAGTGACGTTTGGAAAAAGTGTAAGAGAATACCCAAATTTTTGTATTGCAAGATTTGCTAGTATGTTTATTTTATTTCGAGAAATGTATAGAGAAGAAAAAACCAATTTTAAAATTGTTTTAGATTTTAAAATATGAAATTACATACACTAGCGTGCCAAAGTCTTTGCCTAAATTAAAAATCTTTGATTTATGTTATAAAACTTGTGCAGATATCAGATTTGATAATATTTTTTAATTTTCTTTGTGTGTAGCAACAAGTTATAATAGGTGGATTTTATTTCTAAGCATATACAGTTTAAATTTATTTGTAAACATCAGACAATCGACTTTCAGGCGACGAGCTTAACTGGCATTTGTGTATTAAATTTTGCAATTGATATTAGTTTTTCCTTAAATTCGGTATTTATATTATACAATATATTCTATTGCTGTTTTTGTAATATTTACTTAACATTAATTTAAATTTAGTAAAAAATGTATTTTAAATTTAAAGTCAAGTATTTATTATTTCAGTTAAAATAAAATAATTGTTACAAAATGAAGAAAAGACGTGAATATTCAACTGAAACGCGTGGTAAAATACGTTTTTTTTATCAGAAGAAGGTTATATCCATGCAAAAATTGCAAAACGATTGAAAATTCCACGAAGATCAGTTACATATACATTAGTTCGTCTACGAGAAACAGAGATAAATAGTACGAAGAAACATTCTGGTCGGCCCAAAAGTACAACCAAAAAAGAAGATAAGCATATTATCACCATGAGTAAGTGAGATAGAAGACTTCCAGCAACTGCTATCAAAGAAGAAATAAATAAAATTAGAAAAACTCCTATTTCTGTTTACACTGTAAAGAGGCGAATGCGCATTGTGAGTTTAAATGGTCGAATATCCTGTCAGAAACCATACTTGCAACCTGTAAATAAAGTGAAACGGCTTCAGTGGGCTAAAACACATCAAGCATGGACATTAAGTGACTGGAACAATGTGTTTTAGACTGACGAATCCAAGTTTGAATTGCTTGGAATAAAACGTCGTTTGTATGTACGAAGGAAGATCGGTGAACGAATGATTGAAAATTGTTTAAATCACACTGTAAGTGGAGGTGGTAACGTCATGATCTGGGGAGGTTTCGGAGCAGGAAAGGTTGGAGATTTGGTCTAAATTAAATTAACAATGGACAAAAGCATGTACCATAATATCTTGTTACGTCACGCAGTGCCATCAGGAATGAAAGCTATTGGTAAAGGATTAATTTTCCAACAGGATAATGATCCTAAACACACATCCAAGCTGTGCACAAACTCTCTGCACACAAAACAGAAGCAAAAAGTTCTGCAAGTTATGACGTTGTTACCACAATCACCAGATCTCAACCAAATTGAGAAATTGTGAGACGAGTTGGACAGAAAAGTTTGTATGAAGGCTCCAAACAATCTTAAAATCTTGTGGCAGTATTTGGAAGATGCCTGTAAAAATATTGACAATGAAACTCTGCTAAATTTAGTATCCAGAATGTCGAAGTTATGCTAAGCTGTTATACGTGCTAATAGGGGTCATATCAATGAGAGCAAAATATAAGTTTATTTAAGGTTTTTATGTTAAATAATGAAAAAATATGTTTGTGTTTTTTTAAAATGTGGTACAGTAAATTATTTTGAATATATATTATTGAATTGTTTGATATATTTTGTTCTTTATTGCTAACTTCAAGCTTTGGGTAAAGACTTTTACACGCTATAGTGTATGTACAATTCATCTTATATAATGAAGATTTCGAAAAAGTTTTTTGTTTACAAACTGTATTGACTTTTATAAAATTTAAGACTATGACTATTAGCACTTACCCTGTCAATGTTGACAGTTTATTTATATGTAAGTATTTTAATGTCATTTTTTAAAAAATTATCATAAACTTTTCACGTCTTCTTTTTATAAAAATAAAACTTTAATTAAATTAAAAAATATTTCAATATTTGGATTCATTTTGCTTATTAAATTTCAGGTCCGTTTTGTTCAATCTTTTTCAAAAATGTAATTTTACTTTTATGAAATTTAGTTTTTTTCTATTTATACATCTTTACACTTACATATCTTGAAACAATTGAATGATATTTTCAAACAAAATAAACCTTAAAAGATTTTTTACATTGTTTCTTTACTTGTATCTTACCTTCAATAATTTTTGTTTTCGTAAACCACTAAGATTATTTTTCAAATTTGCTTTATAAGCGTTAGGTCCAACTTTGTTATCAACCCAGTTGCCACTGTTTTGCATGTCATTATATAAATAAGCAAAAGTTATAATGACTTTAGCATTTTGATCTACTTCTGGTTCAGTATGCCATGTAAAAATAGCTTTGCTCCAGCTTATGCTTCCGAATTTCATTGGCATTGATATTGATGATATAGTTTCCATCAGTGCATCATGGTTATCCAATCTAAAACTAATTCCATTAATTCCATTTAAAACAATATTGCGACTATCTGACGGTTTAATTATGTGAGTGTGACGATTATATATAGTTGGTTCAATTTTTGTAAGATCAATTTCGGTAAGAAACGGTATGGTTTCAAATGTCAAAATATCATAAGCTTTTCCTTTGCTCAAAGGTTTAGCTGTGAATGAATATATGTTTTCCATAATGTTATAATTGATTAATATTTTAATTGGTATTTGAATTTGAATTGGGTTATCATAGCCTGCTACAAAATGTTTGTTTCCAAAAGGAGCTACGAAACCTAATCGTCCTTGATAATTTGCTAAATGCAATATATTCAAATCAAAAATCAGTTCTCCATTTAACGGTAAACGACTATTATTTTCCATTTTATAATCATTTTTAAAAACACTTGTTAAATCAGCCTTAATTGCCTCTGAAAATTCCAATGTAAAAACGAATGGAAAACCAGTTTCTGTCGGAAATGACAAAGTTATTTCATGAAGAGCAAGTTTAAAATATCTATAATTATTTTTGTGTTTTTCTTGCCAAGAATTTAGCAATTTTTGGAAATCTGAAATCAGGGAAAAAAATGTATATTATAAATACAGTTATGAAAATTCCAAATCTGAATGAAATTATATTGAGTACGAATATGAAATTTTTCTCAATTCTTTCAGAAATAATTTAGATATGAATTTAGAATCTTAGAAAAATCAACTTACACTTTTCTAAATCAGTGAAGATAATTTTATCAAATGGCATAAAATTAGTTATTTCTAAATTTTCATACAAAAAGGCTCCTTCAAAATTTTCAACTTTTCCGGGTCTTATTCCTAAAACTCTAGCAATTTTTTCGGGAGTTAACTTGATGGAAGGTTTTTCTTTACTTTCATTAGAATCAAATAATTGATCTTCTAATATCATAAATAATTTTTCAGTACTGGAAACAATTGCACCAAAATGCATAGCTGGAATATGAATTCCGGCTGGTGTCAGTTGAACTTCTGCAAATATCTCCTTTAAAAGTGAATCATCATCGCTTATTAAAACTTGTATGTTACTTTTTTCGATGTATTCATAGAAATTGTATTTTTGTATTATATCGTATATAAAATTCTTTGAATATTGCGAATCATAAAATCTTGGATTTAATAAATGATAAGCAACTTTAGCATTTCGGCTTAATTCATTTTCTTTTTTAAGTCTTGCAGCACTTCGAATAGCAGATTGGACAACTGAACTCACGTGATTACTGCGATCATATTTTGTAAAATCTGCCATTCTTTGAAGCATTCCAGCAGGTGGATTAGTAGTCAAAATCAAAAATACTGCTGCACTACGGATTTCGTAATCATCAAGTGTATTTAAATAAATTTTGTATAATACTGATCTGGCTATAGAAGGATGAGTTTTTGCAAATGTATTCAAACATAAAACCATCCACAGTCTTTGGTACTTCGTTATTAGTATATTTCCTTCTAAGTAAGGTTTGAAAACTGATAAAATCTTGCGATGTGCTGTTTTACCGATCGCCAATATTAAAGTTTGTATTTGCAAACTATTTTTATTCTTAACAGCTCTGATTAGTTCATTTTTTAGGTCTTTTAAATATTTTTCAGCAATTATATAGTGCTCATTGGATATAAGTGATTCAAACATATGTACCGGATATCTGTTGTGAGCACTAACATTTTTTACAACAGAATACCTGATAAAGTCTGCAAAAGAAATAACTGCCGTATCATATAAACGGTGACAGTTTATGGTTTTTGACATAGCAATCAATTCCTAAAAAATAATGTTATTATTTGCTATTTAGTTATTATAACAGTTATTATTAACATTAAATGAATTTAAAAAAATTGCTTTACTGAACAAATCTGTAATAAAAAAATACTTTTAAAACATTGAATGTATCAAATATAATATTTGACTCACGTGAAAATTCTGCAAAAACTCTACAGTAGGCGTACGAGCAACTTTTGCTAATAGAATTATAGCTCTTCGTGCTTCAGTACAAGAGATTATTCCTTCTTTAATCCAATTTTTAATAGATAAAAGTGCTGGACCAGTACCAGCATGAAAAACAGCATTTTGAAAAATTATAAAAGCTTGCTTTGAAAACTGGTCATGTCTATCTTTTCTATATCGATGAAACTTATTTCTGCTGTTATATTCAGAATGATTTAAGCGCGATACAATTTCATTTATTTGATCCACATTCATAGTACGAACTAATCGAGTTAATATTGTCATCTTATCAAGAGTTTGATTAGTTAAATCACTATTTTCTAGTTCATTTGTGATTCCAAAAACTACATTCTCTACCAAATAATAAGGATTATCTGTTTTCCAAACAACATTTCCGTCGTTACCGATAAAGTAAGGTAACAAACCAATACTAGGAGCTTGGTCAAGTTTTGGTTTTACCAAATGGTGATAATAATTTTTATCAGAACACAAACTTACTGTATCGCATTCATTATTATTTAAAAAAATTGATTTTCGAAATCCAAATGGATTATCCAATGCATAAAGAAGATCCCCAGTATAGAGTGGACTGCTTACTGGTTCCAAATGATTCTTCACATCTTCAAATTTGACAATATCAACTCTTATTTTACTTGGTACCATTCCATATTCTTTTGTCAGCAGACCAGGTTTCACAATAATTTGTTCAGTTGTTTCCGATGATTCAATAAAAAAGTTATTTTCATAATCCGAAATTGCTATTCTACTAATAGATGAACGCTGTCATTGAAAGAAATATTTTTGAATTAGTAATAAAATTAATTATATAAATAGTATTTAAATACCTTCTCTAACTTTAAAAAAACAGCGATTGTCAATTAAAAACAAAATAACAAAATATACAAATAAAGTGAGTTAATAAAATAATGGTAAGTGAGGAAAATAATTAACTAAATAATAGGTGTACAACTTTGCTTCCGCGGTTTTTTTCCTAAAATTTAGGCTTTATTCTGAAAACGTTATAATATACTTATGATTCGAAGTACTGCCCATCGCTTTCTACTACTTTTATCCATCTTTCTGGCAATTGTCGGATTCCGTCTCGAAAAAATTATGCATTTTTGAGGCAATCCACCAATCGATCCAATTTTTAACTTCTTCAGAGGTTCGGAAGTGTTATTCAGCCATGCCGTGTGCTGTCGATCAAAACAAATGGTAGTCGGAAGGAGCAATGTCTAGAGAGTACGGCGGGTGGGGTCAGACTTCCCATTTCAGCGTATTCAGATAGGTCTTAACGAGTTTTGCCACATGTGGACATGCATTGTCATGTTGGAGGATAAGTTTGTCGCGTCTCTCTTGGTACTGTAGCCGCTTTTCCTTCAGTGCTCGACTTGAACGCATCGATTGCGTTCGATATCTATCCGCTGTAATCGTTTCACTTAATTTTAATAATTCATAATATATCACACCTAGCTGATCCCACCAAATGCAGAGCATAACTTTTGTACATGGATATTCGGTCTGGCTGTCGACGTTGAGACATGTTCAGGCATTCCTCATGATTTTTTGCGCTTGGGATTATCATAGTGAACCCATTTTTCGTCGCCGGTAACAATGCTATGCAGAAATTCCTTCCGATTTTACCTTTGATGCAACTGTTCACAAGCAAAAAAACGTCGTTCAATATCTCTCGGCTTCAACTTATATGGGACCCAATTTCCTTGCTTCTGAATCATTCCCAATATTTTAAGCCGTTTAAAAATTGCTTGTTGAGTAACTCTCAATGATTCTGCTAAGTCCTGATGTGTTTGGCACGAGTCTTCATCAAGTAACGTTTTGAGTTCCGAATCCTCCAAAATTTTCTCTCTTCCACCACCGTGCTGGTCTTCGACGTTAAAAATCACCATTTTTAAAACGTTGAAACTACTCTTGACATGTTCTTTCACTAAACTTTCTCACTGTATTCACTTAAAATCATTCGATGAGCTTCAGCCGCAGTTTTCTTTAAATGGAAACAAAAAATCAACACTTCCCGCAAATGGCGACAATTTGGCTTGAAATTTGACATCTTTTATTGAAAATAGAGTTCTGATGCAAACGAAAATTCACTACCCTGACCTTATTCTTATGTTTACAAACGTTCAAGCTTACTGTATGACATTGTCGATCAACTTATATCGGTCGATAAATGGTACTACGGTCATTTAATAACATATCGCGGAAGCAAAGTTGTACACCAAATAATAATTGAAGTAATTATTGCGAATAACTTACAGAAAAAAATTGTGCATTTTGGTTAGTTCCTGGTTCAAATTTGGTATCTTCACTGAAACCAAAATGATATTGTATTCTTTGTTCGCAATTAGTGAAATTTCTTGTTTTCATTACGAAAATTGATTTTTGATTTCGATTCAATTTTTCGCCGAATATTTTTCTTGTTTGAAAGTACTGAGGATTTTGGTGAATCATAGACTCAGGTAAAGGAGAAATATCATACACAATTTCACATTTCCCAGAAACAGAACTTTCCATAGTTTTGAATATGGCATAAGGCGAACCATTTTTCAAAAACTGTTGATTTTCCGTTGGTATAGCATGTTTACCTTTCATATCAATTTGAAATTGATTTATTATACTTTTTATATAATTCAGTTCCCAGTTAGATATTTTTTCATCCACGATCAAATTATTTACAATACCATCTTCTGTAACTATTTCAAAAGTTTTTTGGCATATAGGAAAATTTATCATATCTAGTTTGTCAAAAACATCATTGTTAGTCCAATCTTCAATATAAGATGGGTGTATTTCTGCATATCGTGAATTTAAAATACGTGCTCTTAAATGTGTTTCATTCTGAGGCTGAATAATTAAAGAACCTGTAAATAGAATGCCAGTATAGGATTTCTCTACGTCGGGTAAAGATGTGAGCGTGCGACTGCTGATTTTATATTCATAATGTTTGTCTTTTATCCACTTGCTCTGAATTCGTGTTGTCAACAATCCAACTGTAAGAGATCAATTATTTTTACTAATGTATCTAGAATTATAAATAGTTATATCAAAATATCATTATATGAAATGTTCATTACTAAATGAGGTGTTAGTCACAGTCAATCAATTCAATTTCTGTCGAAGATATTAAATTTTTAGCTGCGTAAAAATACAATTGTTCATAGGATGAATGTACCAGTAACTAAAAATGTACCAGTGCATAAATAATACATTAAAGCAGAAAGGATAGACAATACATTTTAAATGGTTGTTCAATGACTGGTACAAATTTTAACAGTTCATTCACTAAAAATTCACTCTAACTCTTGTAAAAGAAACTAAAAATAATTTACATTTTGCGTTAACACACTCAGCACTTTTAAATGAGCTGCAAATTTATTTCAGAAAACAACTTCTAATTTCCAGTGCGAAAGTTTCCAAAATTGTTAATCAAAATCTGTGTAAAACAGTATTTATAGCACAAGAGACCAAATATTATACAATAACATTTTGTTTAAAATATTTAATCTGTTAACAATTTAAAAGAACTTAAAGGGAAATTCCGGAGAAATTTTATAAAATTATGAGAAAGTTAAATAATTTTTTCTTCTTTCACATATTAGACTACATTTTGAATCCCCTCCAAAACTCATCAACATAACCTACACGCACAATAAGCTCCACCTTTCAGTGCTTTTCATATGGCAACACTAACATATAAACAATTTTCGCAGTCAAATCAATTAAAATATATAAGCAAATTAATGAATAATTTCGTTGGAATACATAATTAGTAGTTATAGTATATATGTTCAAAAAAATCATGCATGCATTTGCTAATATTTTGTATGTATAAAGAGTGAATTTATATTGCCTTGGTTTTAGTTCAATTTTATTAAAACTCTCCGCCAAATGACGTAATAAAATAACACTGCTTAAGCATGGAAAATAAATAATTTAAAATAATATTTTTTAATTGGATTGCATAAAATAATATACTTACTTAAAATTAAAAATTTAAAGGCACTCCCCATCGTGCCTTTACGAAGTTTTTATTTTTAATCTAAAAAATTTCAAGGAGAAATAGAAAACCTTTGCACAGCAAACTTTATCAGAACACTCAGAACGAACTGTGACTTGAATGAACTCTCTTAATCTACTGGCAGTTGAATATAATAAGTTTTATGTGTCATACAATTTATATGAATAAGTTAGTCAGTATATAAGTAGAATTAATTTAATTTTACAGGATACTTTTAACTTTATAATTATTTTATAAATTAACCGTTTGTTGTTTATTAAAACGATGCATATAATTTTAGAACTATAACAATTTTAAATTTGTATTGATGAAATATCATACCATGAATTTTTTATCAATACAAATTTAAGGATAGCCTGTACTGTACTTTTCAGCTATATGAAGATATTAATATAAATAAGTGAAAATTCATTTCTAGGGGTAAAATTTTTTAAATGAAAAAATGATTTTTCAAAAAAATCTCTCTGTACATTTGAAACTAATACTTAATACTATACACAGGAATTTGTTTTAGATTTTTTAAAAAGAACTCTGGAGAGGAGATAAAAAATGAAAATTGAGCTTCCGATCTAAAGTTAATCATTTTTTGTATTTTTACTTAAAAATGAATCTTTTTTTTAATATTTTCCGTTACAGACTATATTTACATTTGTTATTAAAAAGTTTTATGCAAAACAAGAATATTTCAGAAATTATTTTCTCAGAATGCTCCTGCTTTATAAGATGAACCTTCTTTTTTTCTGAACAGTTTCTTGTTTTGTTTCAGTCAAGGTTTTTCTTTTTCTAGTTTTTTAAAATTCAACGTACTCATAATGTCATTCTATTTCAATTTTCTGGCATGTCTTTCTACAGTAAGTTTGATTGATTTTCTGCTCTCTAGGAAACCTAATTCTCTAACAATATTTCGAACTGTTTCAGTGACTCCGAAATTGTATTCTGATATTGCTAATTTTGTAGCAATGTCAACGCGTTCTTTTGAGACAAATTTCTCTTGTGGACATTTGCTCCAAATGACATGGCGGAGAGATTCATTTGCATTTTGATTTCAACAGTCAGAACATCTCTAAAGTAAACTGTCTTCAGAAAGTTTTTCATAAATTGGTAAAGAATTGAAAAAACTCTGGTTTTATCAGAGCTCCTACTTTTTCTTTATGAGAACCAACTGATTGATTGTTAGCTTTTGAACGATTGAAAAAACACGAAGACTTTTCTCGTACCGGACAGAACTCATGTCTTGGATTTTCATCAGTTGATACAACATGGTATAATGTAATCAAAATTGCTTTCTTCATATCCTGTAACTTATTCTTATTATAATAAATTGCCTTTTTGTAATAGCCGAATAATTTCACTATAGTACTTTACGTTATTGTATATGTTTCCCGCCTTTTCACAATATGTACATATCAAATGCAACTTCTGAGTAAAACTGAATTTACTTTTTTTCAATTTCAACTTTTAGTGAAAACTCTTCACATTTGCCACAGTTTACCGCAGAAAACATGTCAGTCAATATTTTCAAATCAATTATAAAATAGTTAATTTCAGTTTTATCATAACTAACACGTAGTAAGTTCGAATTATGTTGTAGAGAATCACGTAAGTCTGAAACTCTCAAGTTTATATTAGCATTTTGATAATGTTCCACATTTTCTTTGGTTTTATCATTTTGCTTTCTAGGCAAATCTCTAGTTTTTTCTAGATGTACCAATGTTTTTTTTAACGTAGAATTTTTGAATAAAGTTATAACTCATAAAAACAAACAGATAGTAAATCTTTATATATACAATAAACTCTTCTAATGCTAACAACTATTACTTTATGCGTACTAATATGTTAAATAAATTTGTTGTCCATAACAACCGTAACTAAGGATTGCAAATTATTTCTTAAACAAAACTAAAAACCGTCAAACTTTTAATCACATAAAATCAAATATCATCAGAATCACTATATGATATTAGAATTGTTTTAATAATTGACGAAACATATTTAAATACTTCGCAACACAAAACATTAAAAAAGCAATCCATTTTTAAGTAAAAATACAAATAATTATTAATCTTAGATCGGAAGCTCATTTTTAATTTTTATCTATCCAAGATTCTTTTTAAATATTCTTGTGTATAGTATTAAGTATTAGCTTCAAATGTACAGAGAAATTTTTTTGAAAAAATCATTTTTTGGACACCCGACTAGATCGCAAATTAATAAGCCACAGCGTCTGTTCCTCACGTTAAATGCGACTAAAAGCAAACTTCTGTTATTGCATCAAGCAACTCGTTACACAAATATATTTTCGGAGGCAATCTGAACCGTCATCTTAGTTCATAAGTCCTTACACAATCACCTTGAAAGGTGTGCGTTTGCTTGATAAGTAATTACTTTTCATTGAAGAAATAATTACAGAAAAATCTTGGGCGCACTCTGCATTTGAAATTTGGTTTGAAAAATCAGTAATCTACTAAATCAATACTAATCCTTCCTTGAAAACTTTGATAATTTTTATTATTCTAAATCTATTGACACTCGAAGAAAAAAAAGTGGACAGACAAATAAAATTCTAAAGAAATTAACTTTTAGTCTTAATTAACAAAACCACGCAAATTCTCATGGGAATCAATCAGCCGTGGATTTTTTTCAAAAGTAGATTTTCGGATTCTCCACTCAATTGTAAATAAAAGTCACACAAAACTTTAATGACTTGGTTCCGAGTTACAGGGATTTGAAGATAGCGCTTTTTATGATATTTTAAAGATGAATAACAGCCATAAAATGGATTCAATACGTTATTATAATTTAAGATCTCACTTATATACATATGGGCATATCTCACAAACCTTAACATTTACAACTAAGCCTTGACATTACATAAAAATCATTATTAATGAATTTTCAAGAATCATTTATGATTATTATTACTTATATTTTCATTTTCATGGTGCAATCCTAAAAAACACTATGAATAATATTTACAGGTTAAATTATATTCCAGCAAATGTTATCAAATTAACTGTGAAAATCGTCATTGCTCGTACTAATAAAATATTTGTAAATAAATGATTAAATAATTTAAGTGATTGTATAAACTTTATAATACATATAAATCTGTTTCAAATATTTCTGAGAGCCTTGAATGTTAATTTAAAATCAAAAATTTTTTTAACTCAATCATAATATTTTTTTTTACAAAAAATACTTAAAAATGAATTTAGTAGAACAATTTTTAGTAAATAAATATATTATTGAAACGTTTAACTACTATTTATAATATTATGTACATAGAATCTTTTTACAAATTAAATATAATCGTCAAATAAACTTTTCAACAAATTGTTCAATTCGTTCCCCTTTTTGATCTTCTTCCTCTCCCTCTTCCACTTCTTTCTTTTTCTTTTCCATTTTCACTTTTTTCTCCATCACATAATACATTTTCTTCACATTCCATTTCAGTAACTATTTCTGGGACGAAATTTACTTTTTTTGCCTTTACTACATGTTGTTGAGCTTTTCCTTGACCTCTTTTTCGTCCTTTTCCTCTATCGTTTGAAGTTCCTATTTCAGCATTGATCTGATTTTGATTAGTTTCAAAACTGTAAGTAAATGATTCAGGGATTAATCCAAAATGAGTACAAGGTGGAAAATAAACACATTTCGAACAAGATAAATGTTAAAATACAGCGTTTCAGAGTTCTCTTTAAACCATATTATTTGAGGGATATCATGAGTTTTTGGAATCGGTTTAAGATTCAACGTAATTTGGTTATCCATTCTCCTTTTACTAAACAGAGAAAGGGAAGGTTGTTTGAAACCATTTAGTGGCATTGTGGCACCTTCTCTAGAGGTTCTAATTAAATCATAACTTCGATCATTTTGGGCCCTGCATCACCTCAGGCCATGTGGTCAAACATTTGACAGTTTTAAGACATTTCTATTTTACAAAACAGATAACGGGAGAGTTGTTTAAAACGCTTCTGCAGCGTTGTGGCACTTAATTTGAAGGTTCTAATAAGTCTCCCATGCTCTGTTTAGTAATAAGAGAACGTCTTAAAATAAAGGTCAAAATTATGATTTTCTATAGAACCTCTAAAAAAGGTGCCGCAATGCATCCAAAGGGTCAAACACAAGTCTCCCGTTCTCCGTTAAGGGGAGTCTGAAGTGAATTTTCTGCCCCATGATAGAATTATCGTAGGAGGCTGAAAGTTTGTAGGTATATTGGGATTGACAAAATAAACATTTTGGCAAAAAAAGGGGGGTCCCCCACCCCCAACCCCTAAAATTTTTTTCCTACCCCCCTGAAATTTTTTGTTTAAAAACAGCTCTCGATATTTTGAAGAGCATATAAAAATATAAAAAAATCCAAATTTTTACAAAAATATAATTAATTTTGTGATAGGAGTTAAATTTTTAAAATTTTAGCCTCTTGAAAGAATAATTGTAGAAAGCTGAAAATTTGTGTTTGTGTTAGAGGAACAATGAAAGCACTTAGTAAGTGGTAGCCTCCCCCCTTCCTCTGACCC
>JABFPM010000747.1:0-25321 GCA_022817325.1 Idris sp. 1 HC-2018 | reverse complement strand
AACTTTTTTATTTATTAGTAGGACTTTTAGATACGGCCCTGATGAGTAGTTACGCCATTGGTTGCGTTAATTTCTGTTTCTTTTTCTCTTAAAATGGAGAGGGTAGGTTGGACAGTGAATCGCTTAATACCAAAATACAAAAAATACTGATTTTTTTTCACACTTAAGTTTCTTTTTTTATTTATTTGCTGTTATCGTATATTCTTTTCAAATTTTTCTTGAAAATTGTATTTCAAACAAAATATATATATAAAAATAAATGTACTTTTTGATAAATTGCGTGTATGCAAAATTTCAAATCATTAAATTAGTTATTTTTCATTTTAGTTACTTTAATTTTGTTACACTGAGAAGCCAGTTAACCTATTATTAGTTGTTTTTAACCTGAGTGTGATTATTTTTAACTTAACTCAGGCTGTTTTTTTTTATCAAAGCTCTTTGGTTGGAGACACAAAACAATTAAACTCAGGTTAAATGGTTTTTCAGTGTAGTTTTCAATTGAATTTATGATTTTTCACGTCTTAAAATTCAGTTATTTTATAAACTATGTAAGAGTGACTGTTTTGGGTTTCAGATGCATAATCTGGAGACAAAAATTGACAACAAAATAACAAAGTCCAAATTTAGGTGGTGCCTGTATTCTAAAGAATTACCATTATTACTAATTATAATACTCCGTTATTTAAATAAAATTATAGAGAATCTAGTAAAAGGTTTGTACTTTTAGTTTTTTTATTATTTTTAATTATTTAAAATGAGGTTTAAGAGTCACGATTGTCGGTAAAGTAGGAAACGAAAGGTCTTTGAGATTTTCTTGATGTATTTTTGAAGATGCACTTAATGTTAGAAAAAAGCTTTTGAATTAAATTTGTATAACAACTGTTTGAAAATGATACAAATATAATTGTCAACAGCCTTGTCGTTAACTGATCATTTTGTTTTATAATTTTAGTTTTTATCATTTTACGAATTAAACGATAATTTAGATTTTAAATCTTCTCCAGGGATTATTTTCACTTAATTTGTTTTTTTGTCACATCTTCTTGACTGATAAAAAAAATAAAATCACGAGCTCATGTATATGTCAGTGTGAAACATGTAAAAGTATGTGATGGTGTTATCGCATCTTAATCAAAAACACCACGGGATACATCGTCGAATATCACATGAAATGCACTTTGAATCAGCTTCTTCACTTGACTCAAATATTCTTAATACTTAAAAATTCAAATTAAAGTTGTTTCAACAATTTATAAAAATAAAACATGTCCAATAATGCGTGTATAATATAGAAAATAAACATTTTAAATAATTATCCAGAAAAAGTATGTATAAGCCCATTTGCATAGGGCATATAAATTGAATTATTTTAATGCACATTGTATCCCACAAAAAGGTATTTTAATTAAAAAAAACTGTCCATTAAGGTTTTACCAATCGAAAAACGTGTTTACGATTCAATTTTAGGACTGCTGAATAACTGGTTTCATTTAGGAGATCGTTTATACATAATGTGCCAGAGTATTTATCAAATTCAGTTACAGTAACACACGAATTCGCATGAATCAAATTAAGAAAAGGATTCATCAAATTAAATACATTTATAAGGTGAACATTTTTCATAATAAATATGTTCCTATTTATTGAAATTAAACCGGTTTAAATAGGACAAACATATATTAAAAATGGGTTCAATTTTGTGTAATATATTTAGACAATATAAACATATTTTTCACAAAGTGTTAAAAGAATTAAAAACAAATTAGTCTCACAAATGAATTTACATTAAACAGAAATTAATAAAAAGAAAGCATTCACTTTTAAAATAAACATTAATTGAATTAATATTAATTTTTCCAAAATAGAAATAAGTATAACTTAAATATTATTTGAGTACAACTTAAGGTGTATTTTACTTAAAATGTGGCTATTATACCATTAATGAAATATATAGTAAATCGTGAGTCTAAATACAAGTTTAAAAACGTCTTCTGTTTTGAACACATTAATCATCTTTATTGTAATCTTCTTTAATCACATAAGTCACGAAATGATTGAGGACCACTTGTTGCGTGATTCCATACTGTACAACGATATTGCTAATAGATTCAAAAAAGTCTTTCAAAATCGTGCAAAACGCTGACAAAATAAAAAAAGCTTCAAAATCCTTTTTATAAAAGTATCCTTAAACAATTTAAATACTCTTAAAAAAATCTTTCAAAAAACCATAATCGATAGTTGTTATGTATAATTATTTTTAACATAGTAAAATGATCGTGCCAGAGCAAATTACAGAAAATGTTAGAACATTGTGGAAACAACTTTTTTGCCTACAAATCTCACCTATGCAATTTTCGTCTACAAAAAAGAAAGATACCTAAAATCAATTGTATATTTAATTAAAAAGCAAATCATTCAGCATAATGTGAAAAATCAATCAACAACTTTTTCAAAAGTCAAATAATCACCGGCGGCGGTATTAATTTCTAGGGGGGAAAAAAGTTGGGCCGAAAATGTTGGATTTGTGCACGAACGCATACTATAATTTAAAGCCTAACAATTTTGAGACGAGACGTAAGTTCATGAGGACGTGAAAGGAGAACTTAAATTTGAAGCTGCTTTTGGTTGTAGGAGGAGAGAAGGCTGCTGGAGGATCTGTACTTATCTTATACCACTCGGTGTGTGCGTTTCGGTTGGGTCCGAGTAATACTCTTCTCTCTCGGAGAGAGAGGCAAAGCCCCAAGAGAGAGTTCAAAGCCCGTTCACACGCACGAGATTCGCGTTCACCACAACCACTAAAGACCAACTCTGCAGCTGCATCTGCGCGCGATTACTATCTCTGCACTTTGGCCTGTCTTCTAACAAGAGTGTCCGTCTATTTAATTTTATTCACCGTAACGTTTATATTGACGAATCATTAATTTTATCTCGCGAGACTGAAATATATGCTAAAGTGTTGATTTAACAACATTTATTGTACAATTCAAAATATTACTTATCAAATGCGCAGTACTTGGTGCAGTATTTAAGCTTTGCCAACTTACATTTTATAGGTGTGCAAGTTTTTTAAAGTAGTTTTTGAATATAAAATACATTTTGTATTTAATGTAATTGGTATTATTATTGTTAAATTTTCGTTGAAATGTCAGCAAGTTAATCAGAACTATATTCCGTTTTAATATTTAAACATTTCTGCGACGAAGAAACAAACTGTACCATGATCTGAGATACGCTGGATCCTTTTATTATATGCAGCTCGTAGTACTCGACTGGCCTTGAACGTAAGCAATCTGTTTACGAGAGGGCCAGCGACCTTTTTCGCCAAGAGAGCAATGAAACCTCCGAAACGAAGATGCTGCTTGATATTTGAGGTCGTTTGCCAAATTTTGGTTACGACTTTTACAACTTTTATTTTATTTATTTAACGATCTTTATCATTTTTCGCGCATTTTGTTAAGCTATTTTTCATGAAATTATTGATATCAATTTGTTTATAATATTGCAAATCAAAAGTGTTTTATCAACACTTTAAGTTATACTTCAGAAATTTTGCTTTAAAATATACACATTTTAAATTGTGTCCTTAAAATACAGAACAATGATTGATTGTGGCGTTACAATTATTTAAATATAAGATTGATAAGCAAGTTTACTCATTTCCGTTTTTCATGAATGAGCCTTGTGCACCTGAAAAGTTATTACATGACTATTTATTCTTTTCAATTGGTTTCCCATACACTGAATCTCAGAATTTCCGTCAGCTGCACATTGTTTGTTTTAATCTATATACTGTACATACATTGATTTTCAAACCATAATCCAAGTGATATTTTTCAACGGACTTTTTCGAATACGCATAATCCGGAAATATTATACGAATAATCACGTCAAATTATGCACATTTTGTGTGACAGAAAACAACAGAGGGTGTCGCCGTCATGCATCGCAACCCATGACAGAATGAAATGAATATTAAATAAGATAACTGCCTCGGTAATTGCAACTTTTTAATGCAATGAACAATTTGATATGCGTTGGATAAAGTATAAATTAACTTGATTTTCCCAACGAAAAAAATAACAAGTTCTTTATTACAAAAAAATTCTTTTTTTCAAAAAAATTTTTGAATAATTATCATTTATAATTGTACACGTAATAATTTGGAAGTCAATATTTGTACACAAGAGTTTATCATAAAAAGCGCAAAAAGGGTTTGCTAATCAAAAACTTATAAAACTGACCGGTTTACGTGTTTGCATATTTATAAGCCATAAAAAAATGCTTATTTCAAAACTCTATTTCTAATGTAAGTTGGCCCTAATATAAGAAGTCCTCAGCAACGAAAACACATTATTTGACATTTTTTTTATTAATCCAACTTATATTTGCATCGAGAGGAAAAAAAAGAAATTGTCATCCTGCGCAGCACCGGATTTATGAGAATTAAATTAGCGTGGCCCTCTATGCAAGCCCGTATTTAATAATAATAATAATATATATAGCAGATACATAATGGCCAGAATTTTATTATGCGCACTAAAGCTCGAGAGTACACTGCAATCTGAGAGTTACATATAACGAAGTCTTCATCGTAGTGGCTGGGCATTTTATTAACGCAATTACGAGCTCCTCGAACAAGGCCTGATTGCGAGTTATGACACGAGATCTCGTGGTCTTCGACTCTAAAATAGAAACGACTATTAAAGGTGAGCATAACAGCTCACCAAACCAGACCAGAGTCGTTAATGATAATAGGCCGATCGTCTCTTATATACTATAGGTATATATATAACTACGCCAATTTAATAGAGCGATGCGTCTGTGACCAGGAAGTCACTTTGGGACCGGATTTGGCCAAACTGTCTATTCGGTTGGCTTAATCATATGTAATTTTCATGCGAGCATAAGCAAAATTTACGGCCCGTTTATGTGATATTTTCTTGGGCACTGAATATTTATATATTCAAAAACAGTCGAGGTAATTATACCTTTATCGTTTCAGTCACAGAATGGCTAAGCAGTTGGCTTGTCGTTTCTTTGTTGGGCCAACTTTGATTGCAGGGGATGCTTTTCGAACTGTTTTACGCTGTCGAAGGTAAAATTGTTTTTAACTGAAAGTTAATTTCGGTTTACACACCACTTTATGACAATCCAACATCACCTATTTCATGTTATAACCAGCGTGTCGACAAATTTCGATTTTTATAACGCCATCTTGTGTATGAGCCATTTTTGAAATGTTTTTGTTTATAAAAAGTAGAATAATATTGAATTAGTCATGCTACAACTCAATAAATCTTTGTTATTGTAGCTACTGAGTTTGTTAAGATTTCAGTTGTTTGTCATAACAATGGCATCTCTGATTTCGAATACTATTTTAATTCTTCTATTACGCACAACTTTGCCCTAAAAGATGACAAAAATAGAGCCTCGGCAAAATTCCGGGAAGTCTTTTGTAACAGTTAGTCCCTCGGGTTTACATATATTTTTATCAGAACCCAAAACGTTTCGTTTGAATTTGAAAAAATGATATTACTCTAAGCTGATGTACAACAAAAGTTGAACCGGAACTTTATTGAGCAATGGGATTTCACTTCTTTTTTTGTCTATCAAATTCATTTAAATTTGACACGCCCTGCGTCTGGCACTGACCTGCCTGATTCTTCCTGAATTTGATTTCAACATCTAAAATAGTCTATCTTCGGTGAACATCTCAGCATCGCAAAAACACACGAGATAGCACAGGTATGATTTCACCATTTCTCATTTGTCGTTACTTGAGATTCGTCTTTGACATGGCACCTATGAAGAGGTCAATGCTTTCTGTACAATGACCAACTATAAATCCTTGTAATAAGTGCTGACTAAGAAATCTCGCATTTTTTTTATTTCGTCTCATTGTCCATCGAGTAGAATCAAAGTCTTTAACTGAATTAAAGCAAACCATAAAATTGCCCATCCAGGCGGCTTAAGTACTTTGGCATTCAATCACACCAGTTTTGTTTGCGTCTAGACAACCTGTTTTTTTCCTCTTTAATTTCTCTTGTTTCCCAATTAAATTGTCGTTTTTGATCAATAAGTCTAACCTCTAAGGAATTAATTTTCTGATAAATAAATGACGTCTTTCGAAGATTCAGTAATTATGCATCCTAGCAAATTATGCATCCTAGTTGCATAATTTCGAGTATTTTTTGTTAACATTAGAACATGTTTAGAGACTATAAGATTTTTCTTACAATTCAACATATTTCACTATATGTTTAATGAGATTTGTTCTAATGCTTGTTAACTCTTCCCTACGGCATCCACACCATAAGTTTCGTATTTTAACGTGTAATATGTCACCACGATGTTCAATGTCATTTATTCTAATGTTAATTTATAACTAAATAGCACTTACTGTAGATGCTATAATGATATTAGTATTATTATCATTTTAGCATTAACGCACATTAAATTTATTTGACACCCTTAAAGTTTATTTCTGATTAGGAAATTTATTGTACAGTTACATTAAAAGAACTTGATGTACAGAATACTATACATTTAACACGAGAACTACCAAGGGGACAAATTTGTCCCTTTTTGAAATTGAAATGTTAATAAAATACTCAAATTTTAGCGAATTTGTTGGCAAATTTGTGACAATTATTCTTTTATAAAGTACTTTACTTCATCTAATTTTGAAGGAAAAATTTTGGTTTGTTTATAAACATTAATACAATTTACCTAAAACTACTAAGTCCCCGACAGAGTTTTATATAAACAATAAGTGGCAAATTAATTTTTTTCTTCGACTAGAATACTTTGTAGGACTAATAAAATCAATAAGAATTTAAATCTTCTATTAATTTATTGTAAACAAAGCAAGAAAAAAGTGAAGAAATGAAATAATAGACAAAATGTGAAACAGTTATTTACTGTTAGAAAGTTTTAAAAAATCAGAGCTGTTTACCGAATTCATTTATATTTTATAATTCTAAAAAACTGCAATTATAGTCTAAATGGTTCCTTTCTTCAAAATACATTACAAAAAGATCAACTTTTTTATTTTTATTTATAACAAATTAGAAAAATTGAGGGGACAAATTTGTGACAAATTTCTAGGGTAACAGATTTTCTGGTAGTTCTAGTGTTAATGTACACATGTACATTAAATTTGCATTAAATTCAATGACATTATTAATAGTACAGATTTATATTTAATTAAATTGAAAATCTGACGGAGAATCCTTTTACACTGTCGTTGAATACCTGAAAATATAAAAATGATTATTTAACCTTACTGACAAAAAAATGAACATGATAAAATAATGTTTGGGTGAAAAAAATCTATGATCAGGTCACCTCCCTTTATAGTAATCGATTGCGTCGTAGTACGACGTAGTAAAAGCCATGAAGTCCAAAGGAAGAAAAAAAAAGATTAAGAAGAAGAAAAAAAGGAGAAAGAAAATGAGCCGAAGGAAGGGCCCAAACAACGTCTCGAGAATATAAAGACGGTCCTCTTCTTTTTTGACATCCACGCTCCTTTCATTCCACCTATACTGTGACGTATTATGCCACTTTTATTTTGTGCGTTCGCGCGTGAAGATTGTATGTATTCGCACTTTCGATCCCTCTGTCTCTTCATAACCGTCCTCTCTGTCTTTCTTTCTCTCTCTGAAGGTCAAATTCAAACCCTCCTGGAGAAAGAACAAGTTCCACGTCAATTCCCCAGAATATTTTCCAAATTGTGTTTTGATGAAAACAAAAAGCCTACCTGGGACATCCGAAATACAAATCCCAACTTGGGTTTTGATAAAACTTAAACATTAAGCCTGTTTTTATGACTCTGCTGAGCTAGAATCAAACTGTCTGGTGACTAGTTTCACTATTGACTGAAACTAGTTGCCCATGCAGTAAAAGCAAAACAAAAGCGTGCTGAAATATAATCACGATCGATATATCATGAAGAATTATGTTGCTTTTCTATGTAACTCCGGGTCGTTTTGTTAAGAAGTCAAAGAAACGTAAAGAATTAAAGTTTCATTACTTTTCTCAGAATGAGGGTATTTAGTTGTCCTCAAAGTATAACACAAATCTGCAACTAAGTTCGTGTTCAAAGACTAACGATGTATCAAAAAAAATATATGTAAAAATATGAATAAAGAAATACTTTACCGTTTCTGCATTCTTGTTGACCTATTTTTCTCGATCGATTCCGTTATATTTGTAGTCGTTTGTTATGTAAAGTAAGTTAATCGTTTTCGTTTCCTAAAATTCGTAGTTGATGTTTACATAGGTTTCTCTCTTTCTCTCTATTTCTTGGCACAAGAGTTCTGATAAAATACTTGGTCGCTGAAAAAAACAAAACTTTTAATATTTTTCAAAACAAAACGAAATTCAACGTAATCTTTTTTTTCGTCCACTTTATATATTATACTCATACCTTTTCTCATAAAAACAGTATAAAGTTTGAAAGGAAAAAAACAACGGCTCACCACACTGACCATATTTCAGCCGTTTATTGACAAACAAGAAATTTGACTCCGGCAGCCATAAAATTCGCTGCATTTATGGAAATACTTTGATTTTATGTTCAACTTTAGCTTATCAACAGCAAATCTCAACTCATAACTTAATATTATTTTTGTAAACTAAAAAGTGCGGGAACAAAACAATGTTTTGTAGAAATAAGTTTGTTTATCAAAACAACTATTTCTTTAAAATTTGACATTGAATTTCGCCAAGTAATGACGATTAATTATTATAATAGTTTGATAATCTTCCAGACAGCAAAATATTCAGATATATAATAATATAATTTTTCGATAAGTCCCCAGCAGCAGCATCTCTTGGCGTGAACCGTCCGCGTATTTAAAATGCAAATCTAACCGTCAATAAATCTCTCGTACCACAACAGCCCGGAGATGTGCTCGCGCCCATTACGTTGCTCTTTTTTTCTTATCATTGTTCATGTTCTGTTGCATGTTCGTCTTGTCTGCTCCCCTGTATTAGATTAATTTATGTAAATACAGCGACGTTTTTATCTCGTTGAAGTTGTTTTTTTTCTCTCTCTCTCTTTCTGGTTTTTTTTCGTTCCTCCTTTTTTCTCTTTTACCGGTCATTAATTTTTTGGAGAAAAAGCGATTGTCGCGGTCAATTTTTCAATTAAAATTGCGATACCGTCGCGCGGATCATTTGTTAATTAATTAAAACGTGAACGTTTGGGAGTGACGCGGCCCTTTTTGTCCGACATACTTATTTTTATATGAAATTTAAAATATGGCTATGTATTAATTGCTTTTAAGGTGAAAAAAAAATGGGACCGCGAATGCCACGTCAATCACAGGGCCACGAACGGAACAAGAGTGACGCCGACTTGGACAAAAAGAGCCCAAACAAAAAGTGATATTTCATTTGAAAAGAGAGAAAACAAGCCGAACGAGGACTTGTCTTAGGAAACACGGATGTATGACAACCATATTTCAGCTTCAAGTTTCGGCCACCTTTTTTTGCTACATTTAAATTGCAGATATTTTAATTAGATGTTTGGAAACTTTTTCCTAAGTGCGACAATTTACGGCTTTACCAATTAATCTGCCATACTTTATCAATTTTTTGTTTTTATTTTTAAAATTATTCTGTACTCTTGTTGTTGGTTTTTATTAACAAATGTTTTCAAAATGTTTTCAGGACCTTTTGTTCTCAGGCAGCATCCAAAAAAAGGTTTGGATGAAACTTTTTTTCTCTCGAAAAGAGGGGCCGCAATAATTTGCAACAAGGCTCGCAGTATAATTGCGTAAATAACGTACCGAGTCGTACTCTTTTCGTGATTAAAATTTTTCGGCGCGGTACCGCAATCTTCAGTAATTACTACATAGCTATGCAATTAGTTTCTGCGCCATGGGATATTGTAAACAAAGCTTCTACATTATGGGATAAATGCTTGTACAGTATCTTCTCATGATTAGCGATGAAATTTTTGTCTGAAAAAAATTGTCTGCTTGTTTTGCGTCTAACAATTTTTAGAATAATAATTTTAAACATTTTTCCAGGGTCTGAAGCTGACATTTTTGGTGAACAAATCTTGAAGATACTTTTTATACTTGTACCAATTTTATGTTTCTTTTAAAATTGGTTTCCAAAGTGATTGATTAATAATATATTTTAACTGATTACTACCTGAGTAGTTCGTTTTGACTGCAATCTATTTTTGATATTTTCATGTATGATATTGTTAAATATTGGTTGAACTTATGTTGCAACTGCAATAACCTCAGAAACAAGGAATTTGGTTTACACATTAATATTATGAAAATGTATTTGAAAGTTAAAAAAATAAGATTTCAAAACGTCTTACAATTATGAAAATATCAACAAAAGACATAAGCTGTCAATCTCTTGACTTAAGAGGTTTTTATCGTTACTTAATATTAAAAAGCGTTCTCCGTAAATTTGAAGTTAAGTCAAATTCACATATAAACAGTAAACATTTTACTTTTTCTTAGGTGAACAAAATATTTACTTATTCAGAAGTATTTATTTACTATTAAATGAGTAAAAATTTAGTTAATAAAAAGTGCACTGTAAAAAATAATGCTTTGTTTACATTTTTGTATTCAAGTTTCAAACATTTAAGACAGGTACCACTGATTTGATTAGTACATTTGTAATGAGTGGTATCTGTCTGTAAAATTGCGCTATTGGCAACACGTTCGTGGTCTGGTGCGTCATCGATTTAGTGATCTTCAGCGTGCAGCAGTACAAGGACAAAAGAGGTTCAATTCCTCGACAAGGCAATTTTTAACTTTTTCTATAATTTCAAATTAATTCTACATGATGGAACTTGTGTGAAAAACAACAAAAAAAGTATTGAAATAATATTGTTCATTAAATAAATAGCAATTTTGTATAAACAAAAATTACCTTTTCAAATGGTGGTTTTTATTAATCTAATCAAAAAGTAAATGAATATTCACTTATTCCAAAGTAATTTTTTTATTGAGTGAAAATTACTTTTTACAAAAGTGACATTTCACTTATTGTCACTGGACGACTTTGGACACATTGAAAAAGTAAATATACATGTATAATAAGTAAGATTTCACTTTGTCAAATTTAGAGAGTTCAATTAACTCTTATTTTTAGTGATATTTCAAATTATTTGATTGTTTTAATTAATTTTGAAAAAACGGCCATGTACTAGTGATGACTATAGATGGGAGAATTTTATAAACTAAAAAACAACAAAAAATATAAACAATTACAAATGTAGTTTCAAAAGTACGAAAAATTATCGTAATTTTTGTAATTTTTTATATTTTGTTGTTGTTTTTTAGTTTATAAAATTCTCCCATCTATAGTTAACACCGGTGCATGGCTGCTTTTTTCAAATTAATTAAAACAATCAAATAATTTAAAATATCACTAAAAATAAGAGAGAGAGAGAGACAGAGAATTTCCGTTCGGCATCACCTTAAAAAGGATTTTTGCCAAATAAAGATGTTATACTCCAAGTAAACAGTTGACATACAAGACCTTACCTAGCTATTGGCTGAATCTTATTATTGGATCAAATTTCGTGAAGTAATTTTACGTCAACCATGTAAAATTACATTCTTAAATTTTATTACACTATTTTTAGTGTAATTTTATAGTGCAGCTGTGGTGAAAATGTAGAAACAGTGATGTGGATTAATTAAGGTTTAAAAATAAACTTCTGGTCGTTAACCTGAAACAGAATGTTATTTTCTTAAAAATTAGTTCCCCAGTTTGAAAAAAACAACATGAAAATCCATTATACCTTCAGCATCAAAAAATCTGCGCTTCACAAATCCAGCGTTCTCTGCGAAGCTGAAAGACATTCACCAGGAGTTCGATGTTAGTGAACCCAAAATCTGATTTTCATTTACATTTTATTATTTTTTTCTTTTCTTTCTTTCGCAGGACAAAACACCTTTTTGTCCCCCCAAAAATTGACGTATTGTCTTGAGGGCAAGTGCATTCGTTCCGTCGATTAATGTGACGGAAACGAGACATCGAACAGGTCCAGGCCCCAAATCGAACAGAGAAACGACGCCCATAAGAAAGAGCGAAACGATTTTAATCTTCTCGAATTCTGGCTGTGCCTCTCGTTCGTCCTCTCCCGGTCTTTAGCTTGATACTGCACCATGATCGATCCTGCCCCCTCCGCCCCTGGACCCCTCTTCTCGTCTCCTCTTTTTTGCCTCTTTCTTATCTCCCCTCGACCGTGACGAAAAGGATGGAAGCATGGGCCCCAATCTTCTTCTGTCTTCGTTAAGAGCACATCAGCATCTCCGTCGTTATTACGTACAGCGGCTACCGCGCAGCACGCGGCTTATAGCTACTGACCGACCAGGACAAAGACAGCCTGATGTCAAAATCCAGCTGCAGAACGAGGACCAAGAACGGGGCGTTTCTAAATGCTTATTTGAAAGACCTAAATATACTACCGAGCTCTTCTTAAAAATTAATTTCGAAGGGGGTTATATATTTTTCGTTGGCGTCATATTTTTTGCAATTAATGCGCAGGCAAATTATGTCGCAGAGATTTTCCGCAATTTTTGTAAGGGTTTACGGCTAATTAAGTTTATCAGATCAGGTAATGCAAATAAGCGGTTGCAAGTGGCAATGAACACAAAAATGAGGGGGGCATACATGAATTTACGAAGTTCTGGGTGGAACCGGTGGTTACTTGTGCCCGGGGGGTTCGATAATTAAGAATTATTGCACTGTTCGAGTGGTCTTTTCGGAGCAACTGCTGTAGGCGAGAGATGGGTTTATGATTTATTGGACCCAGAATCGCCCATATTTCGAAGAAATTTTTGATTCATGCACTCTGCTCGCAGAAAATCAGACGTACAAAAAATTGCTTTGGTCATGTTTATTCAGTAGAACAGTAATACCAGGGGTTCAACAACACATTTTTCGATTTACAAGTTTTGGTTAATATAACTTTTAATTTTGTTGTTACTGCTGTGAATATTATTTATCTGAATTAGCAAAATATTTTAGTTAATTTTATGTTAACATAGTTGAATATTACTTGAAACATACTTTTAAATATTGTTTTTAAAATATTTATATGTAGAAGTAAAAAAAGCACTGCAGTTGATATTTTTTCTATCTTAAAAACTGTTGGAGCGTTCCATATATATCTTCTTTCTTCTATGCTCATGTCAGTCAAAAAGGATTATAATAATCTCGAGGCATTCGAAGCAATTCACTCGAAAGTAACATACGATTATATCGGTTTTATTAAGTGAGTTCATTTTTTTATATGAATTGACAAAAATAAAAAGAAATAAAAAATTAAAAGCCGTTTCAATTTTGAATCTTGAATTATTGATTTTGAAATATTCTTGTTGTTCAAAATAATAATAATAATTAAATAAATAACTTTTTTTTGAAGAACATCAATTTATTTGGATGAAAAGACATTAAAAAAGCTTTCAAAAATTGTTTAATATTAATTGAATTAATGTTTATAAAATTAATAAATGTTGCAACTAAAATTAGTTACTTTTTAATTTAATTAATGGTTGAATATGGAAAATAAAAGTCTTTCTGCTGGATAAAAAATTCATCAAGCAATGTCGAAACACAATACTCTCTCTGTAAGTGTAAGATATTAATAGCAAAGAGTTCACAGTTATTTAGACGAAGCGTTTTGCATGTTCCACGCACGGTGCAAAAAAAGAGATAGTATAGATCCCATGTTCTACCGTGAAATAAAATCAAACATCGGTGTTTTTTTTTCAAATTGAACGATACAAAAAAAAGTAAACCATCCTTGTAAAAATTTAAATAGTTAATTTAGCGTTTATTTTTATTTATTTAAAAAATTATCAAAAACTTGTTAACGACTGTTTTTCAAATATATTGTAACTTTTGTCCTTGAACTTAAAGTTCAGAATAAATAAAATACAAGTTCATATTTTAAAAATTATCCAGTTTGTATAAAGATGCAGATATTTTTATTTGTTGGTCTCCAAAAGTTAATTTAAAAACTATATTAACGTATGCAATTTTACTTGAATTTAGTTTTGTGGCTCTTGGTGTTTTTGTCAACACCCAACTAATATTATTTTCTACACGGAAAATGTTGGGTCATCAAATACCCCGTTTACGGGGCATCTGTTGTACCATAACCTATAATTCGACGGACGTACCATAACAAGTACGCCTGATGCCCCGAAAACTTTTCCGTGTACAGATAATATATTGACTGCTACCGCACCTATAAATTTAGCTATTTGTATTTCAAAACTTTTGTTCACCGTTACAGATAAATCTTCTCAAACAATACGCAGTCTCGTGTTTAAAAAACATATATCACACCCCAATAATTACATCCTATACAATATCTGCTAAAATTAATTTATATTCAACTTCTAAATAAAGACTGGAAAATCATTTTTAACTCTACATGAAAAAAGAAAGGAAATCAAAGTAAAAAAAGGTTAAAGGCAACAGTATTTGAAGAGCAAATGCATAAATGAAAAGCAAACATTGCAAGTGTCCTCGAATGTTGTTACATTGGACGTTGACTTTACTGAATTTTATCAGTTTGTTTCGCCTCACGTATACACACATACACACACACATCCTCTCTGGTACCCAAAGCCATCTCGAATAAGACTACCATAATATGTCTTGAAACGCACTATAGGTAACGTGTTACACTATAGTACGACGCCGATTTCGCTCGTGCCGTTTTGCCCCTTTTGCTCATTCTGCCTTTTTTGTTCGTCTCTTTCCCTTTTTCGTTGCTCCTCTCTTCTTCTCTGTTATCTTTTCCATTTTTTGTTCTCTTAGTGCCACGAGCATTGCCATGAAGAACAGGACATCGTCTTTTGCCCGGAGAGCGAATCTTATTTATATTTTCCCCTGGAGAAGAAAGCGCTCGCGATTCAGTGGCTTTCAAATTAACGTTTAGAACATAAACTTTTCGAATATAGACGTCGCACAGTTCAAATGTGTATGAAAGATTCAAAAGAAAAATTTGAACATATAACAAACGTAATTATTCATTTAAAAGTCAAATGTCCAACAGGTTATGGACTTAGTAATGCGCTACTAAAAATTTGCAAAAGAATCTACGGGAAGAAAATTTCCAATACTAATTCTTGTAAATAAACACAAGACATACAGGGCTTCTAAAATTTGTTTTTAACAATGGATCATAAGCATCAGTTTTATAGAAGATACAATAATTTTTGTGAAAACAACTTTTTTTCTAATCCTTTTACAAAAATACAAGATATAACATAGATTTCAAAGCAATTTTCAATTTGTGAATGTTTCTAATCTTGATTATATCCACGTTAACACTGTAGTTATAACACATTTTCTTTTTTCTAAGAGAAAAAAAATAAAAATTTTCACTTAATAGGCTGTGACAAATAATGGAGAACATTCAAAAATAAATCTCACAAATCGCACCAGCTTATCGAAAGATCGGCGAAAGTGAACGATGGATATAGGAGTCAATAGATTTACTTGTACGATAAGCAAAAGAGATTTATATATGCACATTTATACATCCTACTACCTGTACATATGTATCAAAAATTGTATAACTTATTCTGCGATTATGACCTTATTCATAAAACTAATGTCCAAATTAAGAAACCAAAAATGTGTGTATAAGAATGAAAATAAAAAGGGGTTAATATTTATTCGATTAAGTTTATTAAAAATTAATTTCTTGCAATTATTTGTCGAATAATATTTAAATGTTAACACTTGTATGTTTATAATTTGACATACAATTATTAAGATAAAATAAAGCTACATCCTCATTACCATATTACCTGTTTCGCACATTGCTACCTTCAAAACGGTCTACATTTCTTAATATATGCAAATCATACGGCAGAAGCTGATAAATCTTATAGATATGTTATCGAAAAATGATTTTAGAAAATATTAATAAAAAAAAATCCTCGATGAATATTTTCGACGAACATTATTATTATTTTATTATTGATTTTCTTTGTGATAGCAAATTTATGCTTCATTTAAAAGTTATTTACGATTCAATTTGAATACAAAATCACTTTTTACTTTTGAATAACAAATTTATTGCAACAATATGGCATATATTGAATTTTTTTAAAAGACATGGCAATTACTCGTGACGTGTATATTAATCCATAAAAATCTCGAAACCTAAAACACACCACGTATTAACTTCTATTTTAACCTCTTCATTATCTTAACACAACACTTTTGTCGAAGGTGAGCATTATCCCGCAAAAGAAATATACCTATACCTTTGTGTTTAAAAAAAATCACAGTGTACTTAAAAAGGCTATACGTAAATTCCATTTTTCTTTCAAAATTCGACATACAAACGTAAGCAGAGCTGTAAAAATGAAGTTTCTTTTTTTCTCTAAACTGAAGACGTGCAAAAAACTAGCGATAATCAGCACCTGAAAATATTAATCAGTCACTGTAAAAATTTTTGCCAGGCACCTGCTTTTTTGCAAATTTGTATAATAATAATAAAAAATGCACGTTCAAAATTTAATTTTACCTCTTTATTTTGTAACCCTTATTCTCTTAAACAGTGTTTTCAAAATACAAACTGCTATGCAATCAAAAAATTACAGTTATTCTTTTATTAAGTCATTAATCAATATACGCAATATGAGTTTTCTTCTCCTATTTATAATATATATAATAAGAAGCAAATTAATATTGTAGCGAAAATAAATTAAATAAAAGGATACTTTTAATTGGACGCTACCTAAATCTATCACTGCGAGCTTATGTTTGCAAAAGGATACATGGTAGGAAATTTGTAATACTTTTTTGTTAGTAGTTTTGCAACGTCTGATTCTACTTGGCAAGATCCCCGAGGGATCTTAGACCTTCTTGGTACATCTTTTCGTTTCACTTCATATACCTCCTCTTATTCTTCGTCTTTTTCCTTTCCTCGCTCGGGCGTCATGATTCATCCTGTTGCTCCTTTTTGGCCCCCGTAACCCTGCTCAGCGTTCCCTTTTTCTTCCCCCTCCACTTATTTTTAAGTCTTATTTTTCTTGTTTTCACCTACAGGCTATCCTTCTCTTTCGTTTTTCAGTTGCTTCTTTTGTTCTAAGAAGCAAACTGGTGAATACAGTTTGAGCGAAGCGCGTCTCGACACGCGAGATGCAGGATCCAACTCGTTCCTTGATTCCGGCACACAATATTCAGCCCAATGTCCTCAGGTTAACGAACAAAGAGAACTCAAATTGCGATGCCGCTGAGTCACGAGTTGACCTGTTCATATGTATTGTGCATTTCCACAAAAAAGAAGAGAGGACTAAAAAGAAAAATATATACTCAGTATTAGTTATTACTGCGGTTAATTAAGGTAACAAACTTTTGCCACCAATTAAAGATATTTATTTCTCTTACAGACTGCATTTTATTGGCCAATCAATTTCTATTGAGTTGTTTTTGCGTGCAACGGACATGTCAATTGGCTGATGATGGCTTCGGCAGGAAGAAATAATAACGTATGTTCTGAGTTTGTCTGATGAAACAGTTGAGAAACTGATGATAGAGACACTCTCGAATACCTGTGACAAATCAAATGGTCCAATGTGATTTTGGTTCTTAGCATTTTAACCTTGTGTATAAGGGTATATTGATGTTAAAAGATACAAAGGGTTTTTTTCGAAATGGAATAACTGAATAATTTAGTATATTGAAGAAGAAAAAAATAATTGGTTGAGTATCATAAATCGATTGATTGGAACGATGGAAAAATTATGTTTGGAAATAAACATTTTGAAACTAAAAAGAGGTTTGTATTTAAGTAAGTATGAATATGACGGAAAATTACTGATGATTTGTTTTCAGGTTCGTTTAAAGAAATCATTGGAAGCATATTCAGTTCTATAGCGCCTTAATTGAAAAAATAGGTATTTCTGGACCTGAATTTATATGCAAAAACAGAATTTCAAACATCTCGCGTTTATGCTTCAATGGCAGAATATCAAACAATATCGTGTAAAATAGCTAAGCAGTCGTGATCCATAAATGACTTAGGTGAACCGGTCTTATAAGACATATGCCTTACAAATTTGTTACGAATCTTAAAATATATCTTGAGCTCATTGATTTATTTATTTTGAACTACCACGTAGAAGACTTTGCTTTTCAAAATATTTTTATTTCGAGAAAAAAATACTGATTATGTCGAATTATGTGAAATGTTCTGTTATGAGCAAACTATGATTGATGGGAAACTGCATAGATGCTGGAATTGTAGTATAAATAAATGAAAATTATATTATATTGTTATTCTACGTTTATAACTTTATATTTTTCTTGTCAGTCTTTAAATCTATCTAATTCACAGATGAATTATTTTAATTTCTTAACTTAATTATATTTGTTATTAACCGAAATCAATTTTGTTCACTAAAATTCAAAATTATTAAACATCAACCAACAAAAATTTTATTTTGAATATACTATATGATTGATTTTTTGATGGATCCATACAAGCAGACAGCATTAAGAATTTTTTGAACTTTTTGAGCTATCAAACGGACTTGAACCCAGATGCTAATGCATTACAGGTTAGCTTGGATGTAACCTCGCTCATGCAATCTCGCTGCATCTTACTGTATCATTAGTTGTCCTGGTCGGCGAAGAACGCGAAACATACATTACACAGTTCTTACTAAAGGGCTCAGTGCAAGTGAAAATAATATCGGAAATAAATTATATATATTGCAAGCAAAATATAAATTATATAGATGCGACTTTGAGGGTTGTGCTTCATCGCAAATTGACTGTAATTACAAATTGACTGCGAATTGTGAGAATGTTATTTTTGATCATCTCTCATATATATAAACCATATTATTGATTTAATATTTTTTACGTGTTACAAAAAATCTTGTTTTACATTTTTCAGATACTAATGAGTTTGATATTTCTTTTTCAGAAGAAAAATTTTTTTCTTTCTCTTGCGTACTTTGTTTTCTCCACGTGCACAAGGTTCTCAAACAAAACATCTCACGTGAATGATAATTGAGAAAAAAAGTAAATGATAAAGTCGCCGAAGAAGTAATATACGCAGGACGACTGTCGTTTTTTCGAGTGGTGCGTGCAGGGCTTTGAGAAAAAGCGAAATAAAAAAAAGGAAAAACTGTTTACAATTTACAGTGGCACAAAGCAGTCCTTGTCTACGTGATATCATGAAGCTCTCGTGTATAAGCCGCGGTTAAAAATTGCCAGGGTCGAGATTCAGCACTTGCTTTAATGCTGCCAGGAACTTCGACCTCGTCAGACATTATAAATTTTTACCGATTTTTTAATTAAATCGCGTTATTTAATTTACTCGATTATTATATTTCTTAGTCAAAATTAGAGAGTTTCAATATTTTGTTCAATTTTGAACATGTCTGGAGATAGAAAATCCGTCACCGGTCATGACTTTTTTTGTCTAATGTTTTGTTAAACAATTCCTATTGTTATAGAGATATTATTAAAAAAATGTTTGTACCTCGTTTCAGAGCTAATTTTTTAAATAGTTAAATTTAAAAATTTACGTGTTCCTATCTTGACTCATAGGTTAGAGCAGCGCCGCCATGTTCTTTTTTGGACGGTCCATCGTTATACAGCGGCGCTATTCCAACCTATGTGTCAAGATAGGAACATATCAATTTTCAAATTAAAGTATTTCGAAAATAAGCTCGGGAACGAAATACAACAAAGTTTTATTAATATCTATATGATAATAGAAATCTTGTAATAAAATATTAGGCAAAAGAAAGTCATGACCGAGACGGATTTTCTATCTTAATCGTATTCTAGAAATAAATATTTTGAATGAGTTTAAATATTTTTAAACAATTTTATCAAAAAAAGTTGTATGATATTTTTATAAAGCTACAATTTAACATATTAACTATATTTTATATTATTTCCAAATTCAATAAAAAGCCAATTTAAATTTCTATTACTATTCACTGGAACTTCTAAAACGCACTACTCAAGGCGCGTTGTATCGTTTCTGAATATTTTGAAAATTAAGAATAATTTCTGAAAACTATATAATCTCAAAATAAAATAACTGAAAATTGAGGAGGAACAAAAAATCTGCCAACACGCCATTTAATACACTAAAGAATCCGTATTTTTAAGATAATTATATAGAGATAATTAAAATACTTTTTAATTTTTAACTATTAGAAAAGAAGCTTTTTTTAAGGACACTTAAAAAATTAATGAATCATGCTCTTTTTGTGCATGTAACATTAGGTCTAAATTGCACATGCATAAATATTACATTTTTTATATAAATTTTATTCATTAATCATGCAAACTTAACTTTTTTTTCAAAAGTTGTTTTTTTACAATAAAATTAGTCACTTAGATCCAATTTTATAAAGCTAACCTATAAGATTTTATTACACATGAAGTTTGCCCCATAAAATTCTGTAGGGGAAAGACGGTTAATGTGGGTCACTAAGGAAAATATTAAATAAAAAATTTAATAATCAAAACCGAATAGTCAATTTATAACCAGTTGAAAGTAAATTCATTTTATTATTGAAAAAATATGCTTGAAATTGTTTTGAGTTATTTAATTGAAAATATAAAAAATGTCCTATTATCTGCCAGTCAGTTTAATATGGGCGATTACAAAAATTTAATTTAAGAAAATAAGAAATATTAATTTTAAAATATCAAATCTTATACCAACAGGATTTAAAGTTATTAGAATTTATTTCGAAACATAAAAAACAATAACTCTAGCATGTATTATTATTTTTTTACAAATCATGTAAATGAGGTTAGGGTTTGGCTTAAAATATTAACTCCAGTTAAAGATAAACGTTAAAAAGTGATTGAATGTGAGTTTAAATATATTTTGCCATTACTATATGCTGAAAAAATATTATTTTTGTTAATAATTTGCAAAATATACATAGGAGTCCATATTAGCCGATATGGATAAAAGTTATAATTTCTGCAATTTACAAATTGTATTATAATTTTTTGTTTTATTTTTTGAATCGTAAATAAAAAACTAGAAACTCTTTAGTTTCTTATTAAATTGTTCTTTGTTCTTTTTAAAAGAATTATAAATATTCTTTATTTTATTCCCTAAAAGTACGTTGAAAGTTGTAAGGTTATGTGCCAAAAATAAACTTTTATGTGCCACAAACACCATATTTGTTTTAATGAATTTTTTTTTTCAATAATAGGGGGTCCCATATTAACCGCCACTGCTCTACACATGAAGTTGCTAACAAAAAAATTAAATCAATTACATTTAATATTAACACTAGAAAGATGGACTGAACAAATTTGTTCGGTTTCAATTTTTAAATTGTTCTCAGAATGTTACATGTACATAATTAGATTTGTACAAAATTTTGTGACTTATTATTTGTTGGTATAGATTATTTTCTAATAACTTTCAGATAAATATATTTATTGAAAGAAAAAACATATAACATACCCCCTAATTGGACGGACCAGTCAAAATAGTCTGATTCACATTTAATTCTTCAAATTATTATTAATAAATTAATTTGTTTACAAATTTATTTTTATATTTATAAAAATAAAAACAGTTATTTCAGTTTTATATCCCAGCTACCAGAGACAGATTAAACATGATTGGAAATTTTAATAATTTTCATTCAAGTTTTTAAAAGATTCACGATTGAAACATTTTTAATTTTAAGAAATTAAATCACGAATGACAGATTCAAAATTTAAATTATAAGATTCATTATTATTGCTATAAATTTTAAGCTGCCATAACAGATTCAAAAATCAGAATTATATGATTCGTTATTGATGTTTAAAATTTTAAATCTGTTATAACAGATTGTGAGCCTTTAACGTTATATATTTTTCATAACATAAGCTTTCAATCCGACTTAACTGATTAATACATATTATAATCATTAAACCATATTGAAAATTTTGCATTTCAATCATGTTTCATTTCAAATGCATTTTAAGAGCGTGATTGGTTTGAAATAAATTTAATAATGTTCAATCTGTCTCTGGTTGCTGAGATGTTACTAAAATATTTTGTTTATTGTACTCAAAACTTATAAGATTTGTTCTTAGCCATTTAGGTAAGAAACATTCATAAATATATATGTCATATTATTTAATATATTCAATTATACTATTTTGCATTAAAATAACGAAAAAATATAACATAACGGACAAATTTATCCGGTTTCGTCTTATTAGGTATATAAAACGTTTAGTCTTAAATTTTTTTTTTCAGCATAAACAATTTTGCAAATTCAAAAACATGTCCTTTGACGAAAATGCCTATTTTGCTGCAAATCTCAGGGACCAAAATGGCGGGACACCTCTTCATAGAGCAGCAAGACTCGATGGCAGCGTCAAAAGTGTAAGATACTTGCTGCAGTGTGGCGCCGAAGCTGACGCCAAAATGCCGCTGCGTTTATTCCTCTGCACGTTGCTGTTGCGAAAACCAACATGGAGAGCGTAGAATTGCTACTTCTCTGTAGCGCAAATGTTAATGCAAAAAACTACGTCACCCCTCTTCATATTGCTGTTATGATAAACAATATTGAAACTATAGAAATGTTACTACATCATGGCGCTGACAATACATAAGACTAAAAACTCACGAAACTTAGCCAAATTACGAGTTACAAATTTATATAATAAACAATCTTTATTCAATAAAACTGATGCAAATCTTGGTTCACAGAATTGTACAATAAAAAATAAAACTTAGCTTTGCAAATGAAAATTCTTTTTTTTTTAATTGTGCAGCCGATCACTTTTTGATTAGAATGTACCCGAGAAGGATGACTGGACGAACGTAATTCGGGAGCCATGGAGCCTGAGCCATAAACACATACACATTCGCATGATTCCTGGCACACTCGCACAAATGATCATTCGTTGTTATTATTACCCTTCGCAGTAAATAATCTGTCGAGTCAAGAAGCTCGCTGTAAAGCCTTCTCTGCTGCTAGTTGCCGTCCTTATTTCCATCCTCCGTGTGTACCTCTATTCTTTCACGCGCTATCGTACGATCTTTTATCAAGAGAGAAACGAGTTTTCGATTATTTAGGATCACCAGAGATACGTAACATTTTCGTCCACCGTGTGTAAAAAATAAAAAAAGTTTTATGCAAAAGCCTATATCTGCCTTAAAATCGAATTGGTCACGCTTAAATTAATAGTCACGATTATGTACGTTTTATTGGTCCCATCGTTTTATTGCTAGGTCGCGAACAATAAAGATTAATGATGAAACTTTTTGGCTTAAACTAAAAAATTTAAAAAGAACAATTATTTTTAAATTTGCTTAAAATTAGCAACTCTGGTATCAAAGAGAAAAATTAGCAACCTTTTTTAAGAATGAGAAATGTTTTTGCAATTTTCGACAAGTTGTTAATTTTCATTTCTTTTGTAACTTGGACTTGAAAAAAATTGAGTATAATATTGTGTAGTATATTTTTTTGATAAATTTCTAGTACCTTTGTACTTTGTATAAATTAATAATGAAACAAAAATAAAATGAGACTCGAGAAAGCTCTGCTAATAAAATGCAAAAATATGTTGATCCAACTCTGCGAGCTACCAGTTTTACTCACATATAAGGTGTTCGGAAATTCATGAATATTTTATTGAAAAAAATCGTAACGTGTAATCATTTCTTCAAGATTAATAAGAATAGGAATTATTTATTAAACATTTTTAATTATATATTGTACTTTATTTTTTTTTTCTTCTTTTAAAAGAATTAAGTGTTTTAAACATAAATTTATTTATTGAATAAATTCATTTGTTTTTTATTTTATTGAATAAATGTATATTTTTTAGCAATATTTTTCTGTAATGTAAGGTGGTCTTAAAATGTCCTGACGTCACCACAGACTATTAGCTTTTGTTTTTACCGAACGCATTACGTTCCTTTGATCGCTTTGACTAAGCCGCACCATCGTGAAACTTTTATAAGATACCTTGCCAGAGGTCCTTGTCCTACAGAAATCCGAAAACAATAGAAGCAATGAATGTCAAGTGTTTATAATGAACAATACTAGAATACAAGAAAAAAAACTTTTAATTATACTGCACTTGTTATTCAAAAATATAATTGCAACTCTTGAATAATTGTGTGAGATCATTAAACATTAAAAAAACAATAATTATCAAGAATTTTCTATTAACAATTTAAGTAATAACCTATACATTGTAAAAACTAAATACTTAATTTTACAATAAATTACAAATTACATTAAATAATACAACTTATTATATAATGATGATAAATGTTTAACTATTCTTAAACGTAATTTTTATTGACGAAAATTACTGTACAATAAACCTGTTACAAACATAAAAAATAATTTTTGTACGATAAAACTACTATTTTCTAATAGTTTATCGAGTTTTTAAGGATGTTCCGTTAACATTTTTCGGAGGCAATGTAGTCACTACAGGAGCTGCTGTGGGTGCGATTGCCGGCGACTTATTGTCATAGAAAAAGTAAAGCATGAAACCAGTGGCCAGTAAAATGTGCATACTCACTATAATTACTATGTAAATTATTTTGTGTTTTCCTGAAATCGAAAATAAATAAGTTATAAGATTAAAGAGATATAAATCAAATATAAAAATTAGGGAAAGTAAGGTTTACCAGAAATAGCTGGCAAGAGTGATCGCAATAGAATTGCTCCAGATATGCCAGCGGCGATAATCACCAGGGTCCACTGGAACCAGGAAATCTGTACTGCCCACAAAAATGCGACAGGCACGTAGATGGCCAATGAATAGCCGTACACACTAATTATTTCTAACAAACCCAATGTGTTATTTGACTGAAAAAAGGAAAAAATATTATTTGTGATTATAGAAGAAAAATATTTTTTATATTTTGCCGAAAAATTTAGTTTTTTTAGTTATTTCTTTATTTTCTTAGAGTTTTATTAGATTTTATAATTTCTTTGGTTTTGTTAGGTTTCTTAATTGTTTAATATACTTAGACTTTGTAATTTTTATAGTTTTATTAATTTTTTAGCTTTGATTGTTTAATTTGTGTAGTTTCATCAGTTTTCTTAACTTGTCAAATTTATAAATCTTTAAAAAAGTATTAATTTTGAACAGATACTATTAAAATTTAATGATTCTTCTCAGAAAGTAATTCTTCTAAGGTATTTTTACTTTCTTTTTTATTTTGAAATTTGAGATTTTATCAACATTTATTAAAATCACCTATATTTATAATAATAGTTCAAAATTGATACTTTCGAATTTAATCGTAAGATCAAAATTCAAAAATCTTACAAATATGGTT